>SNQJ01S0148857.1:6146-23505 GCA_010110895.2 Picea sitchensis
GCTTCCCTATCTATAATATAATTAGTTTGAACAGTCAGGTCAGTCAACTAACTCAACCAACCAACCAACTATTGTGGCCACAACAACCCTCTTATTTTTCTTTTATAAGAAAAAGGAAAGGGGCCCCTACCAAATTGAATATATGCCCATGGTTTGGAGTTATGAAACAACTTCACTTAGATGACCTATTTAGTGTGCAATCATAGCACCTTCTATAATTGGCTCAAAAATCAAATTTTATTTTTTTTGCTCAAAAATATTATTATTATTTTTTTAAATTATCTTGTTGTCGTCGCAATTTCGACGCACCATAGAAATCTTGCGACACACTTGATATACAAATCACGAAAAATTGCATAGAAATATACCCTATTTTCGTCCCACTTGCGATGACCCTTACAAATCTTGCGACAAACTTGCCATGCAAATCACAAAAATTGTATAGCAATTTCGTCCCAATATACCCTATTTTCGTCGCACTTGTGATGAACCTTACAAATCTTGTGACACACTTGATATACAAATCATGAAAATAGTATAGAAATTTCGTGGAAATATACCCTATTTTCTTCACAATTGCGACGACCTATACAAATATTGTGACGAACTTGCCATACAAATCATGAAAATTGTATAGCAATTTCGTCGCAATATTCCCTGTTTTCGTCACTCGTGCGACGACCGCTTCGAAATTTGATTCGTCGCAAAATTTTCCTTTACTTTTCCCATAATGTCAAGTGTGTGATGATATCTCTTTAGTTTCTCTCTTGTGATGATAGCTCTACATTATCTCATTTGCGATGATTTCCCTACTTTGTCTCATTTGCGACGATTTCCCTACTTTGTCGCTCTTTCGACGATGTCTGACAAATTCCCTAGTATCGTCTCTCTTGCGTTGTTAATACGGGTTCATCGCATGTGCCACGTCACATTAAACGACGTTTGGGAGACTCGATATTCGTCGCAATATCCATGAAATAACATCACAAGAGCATTGCAATAACTGTCACAAAATGACCCAAACTTGCTAGTGACCCTTATTCACATCACAGGTTAAACCCTTATTACAGATTGATGTAGTAACAACCAAGATCAAGAACCTCTAACCATTCAACAAATAGCATTAGAGCATATCTAGTCATTCATTCATGTATAAAGCACTAAGGATCAATGGATCTACCTATTCACCAAGACTATTACACTAAGCAATTAAATACATAAACAACATTAACATAATAGTACAAAGCACATCGACACAGGATATATGTGGTTCACCCCAGTGTGGGGCTATGTCCACCAATATTCTTCTCTTCTTATTAGTATCTTCCAATATTCTTACATGCACCAAGACAAAATTCTAACTACTCATAGGACAAGAGATCTGCGTGCACCTCGCCCGATCCTCCTTCCCCGAGTTGTATCAAAGCACAAAGACTTACATAGTCCATCTACACCAAGCACTTACAAAACTCTTGAACTTAGGTCTGCAAGCCTTAGCACATCTTCTTGGACATAACTAATATTAGCACTAAGCCATCGACCCTTTCTTACATCGCCTAGATACTTATTTATACATTACAAAAGAGGCCTAAACATGGGCAAACCCATAGGAAAACATCCCATACCCGTTACATAAACCCTAAAACATAAAAATCCCACAAAAAGGGTGAGATCCCATGATCTTTTCTTTGCCTGGGCGCTCCATCTTCAACCAGCCTATCGAAGTCCAAAAAATGGTCAAACACAACCAAGGTTCTCTCAAAACTTGGTCGAGGGCCAACATGCCCCCAACACTCACCTATGAGTCATCCCAGGTGACTCTGATATGGGAAAAACTACTTTGAAGGCCTTGCGCTTAGCTCGAGCTTCCTCGACTTGTTGCTTCGCCAAAGCCTCCTGCTCAATGAACTCCTGAATGATTTTCTTGATGACAGGCTCTTCCAGGAATTGTTCCACTGTTGTGATCACCTGTTCCAGCTATGATCCTTGTCCCTTGATCTCTTCAAAGAGGGTGCAATCTTCATCCTGCATTTGATGGAGTCATTGTGTCACCTCCATCACTCCGCTCTAGATGGAAGTGACCTTTTGTTGAACTGTGTGTTGCTCATATGCCCTCTTCATATTCTCCACTGTTGTAAGTAGCTTCAATTGCACTTGCACTGTAGATGCCTTCTGCTTTTCCTCCTAGAGTTATGCCTCAAATTTCCTCAGTTCTGAGTCTTCTACAAGGTGCTCATAGGTCTATGCAATTTGGTTACTTAGTTTCTTTCATTCTAAAGCCAACGCCTTGATTCTTTCAACTGCGCTCCTGGTAGTTTCTTCCCTCTAATCCCTCACTTCCTGTGGAGTGCTCTCTATTGCTTGGAGTTGTAACTTGACTAGTCTTGATTGAAGTTGTTGAATGGCTTCAGTGAGCTTCCCCACTTGGATCTCATCTGTCTCTTCTTCCATCTGGGCCAATCCCGACACACAACGAAGTACTCTAGCCACTCTCTCCTTGACCACACGCTGCTCCACGAATAGCTCATATTTTTCTCTCTGAATCTAATCTCTATCTTCCTCAAAATTTGCTCTCATGTCATCTTTTTCTTTCTGCACAACCCAAAGTTGCTTTAGGGCTTCCTCCTTTGCTTTCTTCAAGGCCTCTATGGACTATTCTTTTTCTTCATGTACTCGACGAAGGAGAGCCTCTGTAGCATCTGCTATCCTTTGCACTTGGGTGTGCTCATCCCCCAATTCTATAGCTTTTGATGATGATGATGCAGTAGAAACTGTGCAACTCGAATAGAGAGCTTGTTGTACCCCCTTTATCTCTACCTTGATTCTATCATACATTGTCTCCTCCTTTGCTTTGTTTTGCTACAAGATATCCTCTGAAGCATTTGCTACAACTACGATGATGAGGTCAATATCATCCACTATGAGCACATTCTGCGACTGAGGCTTATTGGATCACGACTTCTTCCGTGCTGAGGGTTTATTCATAGAAAACTTCATTTTATTTGATGTCTCAACCTCTATAAGGGGTTCGTTCGATGGTTTATATTTTTCCCTTTTCTTGTTTGTATTCTTCCTCTTCCTCCTCTTGGTTTATTTCTTTGCCTCCTCCTCCTCCAGGTGAGTTAGATGCAATTTCCTACGATGCGTTGTTTATCTCCTGGACTTATTCCTTTTTCTTCCTCTTCTTAGTGCTTCTCGGTCCATCCCACTCCGTCTAGGTGACCAAAGGGCTTCTGATGATGTTGGGGTCGGAGAGATCTGTCTGCTCGACTGGTATAAGGAATTTAGCTGGCCATTCCTTGGTTATCTCCTCCATGTCTTCATCATTCAATTTGTAGTAAGACTATAGCTCCTCCTTTCTTTCGTCCCTGTGTGAAGCGATGTAAATGGAGTTTCAGTTTGCGTGGAAATTTTCTAGTGGCTTGTAAGTATGCAAGGTGCTTGGGGTTATTCAGGGGAATGACTCACTGGCATGTGTGAGTTGTAGGTAGTAAGTGTGAAACACCACATTTGATTTTCATTGCTTCATTATGTCACTTGTATACCACAAGGTGGTGAACCTCGCGGTCAATGGTTCTGATGGATCAACTTACAGGAATGTCTCTCCCTTTAGCATCTCCCAAGTGACAAATGATATGAGAATTAGTAACCAGCTGAAGTGGAATTCATAGCCTTGGTCCTGCGCTTTGTGACATTCCTTCTCCAACTCATTGATTAGGTAGCTCGCCTAGTTCATTTCCATGCCCTCAACGCACTTCCCTGCGAGGTCGACAATGAACCCTGTAACTTGTATTGGTTTGTTCTTCCTGAAGATCTTGCCAACAATCAGTTGAAAATCTAGGCACACTGATCCATCTTGGATGGAGGCCACCTTATAGCCTTGCTTCCCCTCCTCCACATCGTCGTAGGTTTCCTTTATACGCTGTGCCAGGCAGCAATATGTAGTCTTCCCTGGATAGAATTGTTGAGGGTCTAGTCCCTGCACGCTCAATCCAGTGATCATGTGGATCAACACCAGATCCACATTCACGTGCCTGTCTAACCAGATATAACCTCCATGGTATCATGACATGAGGAGTTTAACACATGCGTTAACCTCTTGATTTCTGCCAAAGTGGGGGATCTTCATGAAGTTTAAGATAGTGGACCTCACGATCTCCTTAATCCATGGTTGGGGGACTATCTTTGGCTTCTTCCTAGTTTTCTTGGTTAGGTATCGATGTGGTGCGAGCAATGCATAATTATTCCTATATCCAAGGTTGAAATCGTTGATCTTAAGATCAAGGATCAGTCCTAGCTGCGGTCCGACTGCGCATATCCCCTTCAGGAGGTACACAATGATGAGCATGTACTCAAAGTCATGCGAGATTCTCTCACAACTAACCACGCTAGCCAGAGGCAGGATGTATTTGGGCAAGATCGACGGGATCAATTTCACGTTCGCTAGGTCATCATGGTGCTTACTTCTTTTCTCGGTCATTGTTTGGATAGATCGACGTGAAGTCAAGGGGGAGGCTTGCAATCCAGCCATCGACAAGGCCTGTACTGCTTTGGACATGACCTTCTCAGCCATAAGTTCGATCAAGATTTCTTCTATTGATTTCTCTACTACACTAAGGTCTCCCAACATTCACACTTGTAAACAAATAATTTGGGTAGGTGACTGAACACTCAAGTTAAGAAAAATGGGTGGCAAGGTCTCAAAAGCACAGTGCGATAGAAATCAGTTCTTTTTGTTAGCTCAGATAATCACAATTTTCAAAAGTGTCCCCGGTGAGGCATTCGATGGATTAAATAAACATTGTCGTAGCGGGTTCCTCCAACGGATCGAAAAAGCCTCAATCAATACGATTCCATATGTTATGGCGTGGTCCCAACGGTCCAATGACGATCTTTTTGGAAATAACTTCATTTCTAGTTGTTTTGGATCATTGTTCTAACAACCGGGATGCATCCAATGGTCATATTGCTTCGCCATGGCGAAGTGCCAATCTGCATTGTTTTTCTATTTCGATGAGGTTTAGGTTTTGTAAGCCTTCTTTCTACGAAGTCCTCTCTAGAACTTCCTGCAATTTTTCTAACTTCGCTTTCTTCTTACTAATATTTTTGGCCTTCTTTCATGTGATCCGAGTCTCTGGGTTTCTCTTTCCATTCTTATTCTTGTTTTCTTCTAGTAAAGGTACTTCAAACTGTTGAGGGTCTTTCAAAGGGTTTGAGTGTAGTACCTCTTCTCTTACTTCTTTTGGGTTAGGTGCTCTTGTCTTCTGTATGGATAGGTTTTGTAAGCCTTCTTGCATTCTTTCAACCTCGACAACCTTTCGTTGTTTCGACTTGTCCTCCTGTTCTTGTATTAGTCTCACTATTTTTCTGGTTATGAAGTCCCTTAATTATTGCTTTGTCTGTTATGTGGCTTCCTCTTCTTCTTTCCTTCAGATATGATCTTTCTCAATCTAGGGATTTCCTAACATAAGTGAAAAAGAGTGTTATTCTCAACAAAGGTAATGACCTCAAATTCTTCTTCAGTCGATGCTCCATGGGCTATCATAGGTACATGAGTAAGTCTTCCACATAGGGTTATCATCTTTCCTTTAAACAAGCCTATCCCTCCCAATGAACGAATCATAGACGACTTTCCCAAAATTTCCCAAGTGCTTTCTGGCATGATATTCACCTGTGTTTCTTCATCCAGAACACAGTCTATGTCGAAGTATCCTATTCTTGTTTCTATGCACTCCTTCTCTTTTAAGATCTCTGGTAAAATGATGTCTTTGTGATCATTCAATGTTTCTTTCAGCTATAAAAACATAATCTCTGATTCTTTATGGTTCTCTAGGATATCCTTGGTTTCTTGACCTTCTTCATGCTTTTCTTATCTCAAGTTCATCTTTTCAACTTTAGCAATCATTCTAGGGTAATAAAAAACTTCATGACCAACAATTTTACAACAAAGACAAATAGGAACTCTACTAGGGAATTCCTTAGCAAGATAATCTGGTCTTTTGCAAATATAACAAAGTGTCAATCCTCTCTTTATCTTAAACTATCCCCAACCTTTCTTGTACTGCGCACTAGGATCACAGTGATGGACCTGCAACCTGCAAAAATTCTTTCTAGGGTCCTGCATCCATTTATTAGTCCAAAACTTATTTCTATGCATAGTAATAACATATCTTTCACTAACTCTATCAAATTTATTCAGATCAACTCTTTCTTCTAGCCGTGCCCTAGTTTTCAGACTAGGAAAAAATCTATTAAACATACCTAAGTTCATACTTTCAAAGAAAAAAATTCCACTTATCTTACCTTTCTCAGAGAAAAAAGATTTAATATCTTACCTCTTTTCTTCATATTAGACTTCCTTCTCTTAGCACAAAGCTTCTCAAGTCAAGTATATTACTACGCACTACAACAACATATCTACACACAAAGCTTTCTTTTTTCTTCAGTTCACAACAATCATAGTTTTAGGTCCTGGAAACGAAACCATTTATTGGAAAAGGGGCGGACCCAAGGTTCAATGCTTCAACAATGCACCAACAAAACCCTAAATACTGTCCCTTTCAGCAACACCTATGAAGAAGATGCAGTCTCACCTGAGGTAGAGGCAGAGGGGGTTGCAGGACTCAAGTGTCTACAACCTATCTAGGACACAGATATGTGATCACAATACTTAACAAATAAATTAACAATTAACATTTATTCACATCACATCCTTTCACAAGTTAAACCCTTATTACAGATCGACGCAGTAACAACCAAGATCAAGCACCTCTAACCATTCATAACATAACATCATAGCAGATCTAATCATTCATTCATGTATAAAACACTAAGAATCAATGGATCTACCCATTACACCAATATTATTACTCTAAGAAATTAAATACATAAACAACATTAACATCATAGTACAAATCACATCGACACAGGATATACGTGGTTCACCCCAGTGTGGGGCTACGTCCACCAATCTTCTTCTCTTATTATTAGTCTCTTCCAATATTTTGACATGCACCAAGCCAGAATGCAAACTCCACATAGGACAAGATATCTGCGCACACCTCTCCATATCCTCTTTCGCCGAGTTGTATCAAAGCACAAATCCTTACACAGTCCATCTGCACCAAGCAATTACAAAACTCTTACACTTAGCTCGACAAGCCTTAACACATCTTATTGCACATAGATAATATTAGCACTAAGCCATATACCCTTTCTTACATCACCTAGCTACTTATTTATACATTACAAAAGAGGCCTAAGCATGGCTAAATCCATGGGCCGATATCCCATACCCGTTACATAAACCATAAAAACCAAAAAGATTGCGAAAAGGGCAAGATCCCACGATCTCCACTTCGCCTGGGAAATCTGTCTTCGACCAACTTGTCGAAGTCCCAAAAATGGTCAAACATGACCAAGGTTCTCTCAAAACTTGGTCAAGGGCCAACATGATTCGAATAAGAACATGGTGGAAAAGGATCAACAACAGGTTTAACCTCTGTCTCTAATAAATCTTAGACATTTTTATTTAGACTCATGAACATATAGAAAGACATATTTAACTTGAAACCTAAGAAAACCATCAACAAGTGAATGTGATACAAGAACACTAAGCCATATCTACCTTCATAAGTTATGAATTTCCTAAGAATTAGAAGTAGGTCGTGCCATCGGGATTTGAAGAGAGTAATCGATGTACGTTTTGGGTAGCACTTCAATTTCCTAGAGACCATGAGAAAATTCCAGGGCACACCTTCGATTTTGGTGTTTTTGAACCATCGTTCTCCCTCCTGGGATAGTCCTATAGCTTGTGCTATGGAATCCTCGGTCACTTCAAGCTGCAGATCCCTAATCTTAGCCTTGAATCCATCAAAAGACTAAGTGAAATCCTAGGCCACAACAAGGTTATAACCCTCAAACCGTCTGTTGAAAATGTCCTAGCCATGTGCCACAATATGTCCTATGACATCGTCATGAGAGAGGAGGGCTTGTGAACCATTGGGTTCAATTTTTACCACAGGCGCCATGGGTGCTATCACAGACACAACAAGGGAAACGAGAGGTAGGTTGTTTTCTCCAACACACAAACAATAGTAAGAGGTATGTAAAATCAGGAGAGGCTTGATACCTAAGGAATAAGGAGGCTACCATAATTGAAAATTTGAGCTTTGAGTGGGTAAGAACCAGAGGACGCGCAAGATAGTAAACCATTATGCGAAATGAATACTAAACTCAAAAACCACTACTTACCTCCTTCAACAATGAATGTGAGTATGAGTTATGTACGACAAAAGGGTGATGTGGAATGTAAGTATGTCAGTCATGTACTGGGGTGATAATATCGTGATATGACTGGTAAGAACAAGATTCATATTTTTAATTTAACCCAAGGTTCTGTGCAATCAAGCATATATCAAATGTAAAAATCATATAATCAAAAATAAAATCAGCTAAGTCATATCTCCCAAAGTGGATGAATTAAGTGTTATGATAATGGATCAATGAATGAAAAAGATAGGCTTACAAGCTTTTAACTTTATAAAAAATATAGATGCCCTTTAGGTGTAATCCCTTTTGCAAAAGAAAGAAAGAAATTAGAAACTGTATGATGATTACTCAAGCCAAAATTTTGTTTTAATTTCATGCTTTCAGTCATGAAATTAAACAAACAAATGAGAGATTAAAAATGAAGCTCTTATACTCAGCTAGGCCAATGAATCTCCTCAAAGACAAAAGACATAAAAGTTTGTAAGGAGAAGGAGGCAACTACATGAAAATTTATCCCTTGGCAATGACATTTTATCATGATAAAATTTGACAAGAGTTGTTGGCTTCCAAAAATGGCGACATGCTGGGCAAAGCAGTTATCTCTGCATCACTAAAAATTCATATCAGGGAAACAAATGACTTAGAAATAAATTTTAGAAACAATTGAATGAAAGATCAATCATTTTGACAATAACTCAGAACAAATAACACAATCATAGTATTAGATAAAGTTCTGTCCAAAATGATTGTAATCCGACATCTCGCTTCGATATCAAGGGTAACGATGTTTATACAGATAACTCCAATACCGTTGATATGGCCAATGCTGGCAACATATATCCATAGCCTCGGCAGGGATGTCATTTAACCCATTCTATTACTTCTACCTCATCCAAGAGTCATCCATTTATGATAAAAGCATCCTGATACCTGATCGATTTAAAAACATACATGAGGATCTTCAAGACCTGACATTGCTTTTCTGCCAGTAGGCATGTTCAGTACCTCGACAAAGTTGTCTTGGTATCATGTGTGCATTTACCCAGTGCCAACATACTTGTTTAGTGTCCATACAGGTTTACACACAATTCCCACACATTACAATGCTTCCAACTCTCTAAATTTGTTTTATAAATTTCCAAAAACTTCATGATATTAAGAGAGCAGGGTGATACTAAAGATCTCATAGTCTGGTAATGAAAGGATTGATCATTTTAGAATTATTTTTCTTTTCTGATGACTTTCATCATAATTTGGACAATTAGATTTTAGTTAAGAAATCATCTCTAGGATGGGGAAACAGATTGAGTTGTTCTCATTAAAACAGGGATGACATTAGAAGTTTTTTAAGGATAATCATGTTTTCCTATGATTTTAATGAGAAACCAGAAACAATAACTGGACAAAAACTTACTTTCGTTGATCTGAGCTTAGCACTTACTGTTCAGGTGCTTGAACTATTATCAGCTACTGCTAATGAAAAAAAAATCCAATTCCCTTCAATAACGAATGGTGATCCAAAAATAATCATCTAGAAAACAAATCAAAATCAAACAAAATGAAAAGAACCAAAAACAAAACAATAAATAAAATTAAAAATATTTACAAAGGGGTGGATCTGAATTCATCAAGAGAAATATATGTTGAGAGCATGGGCATTCACTGGGAAAGTGTCTTGTTGTCCCTCCAAGTTATGTAGAAGAAAATAACTTAGACCTAATTTTTCAGAAATGATGAAAGGCCCTAGCCATAGGTTTTGGAACTTGGTGTGTTCTCCTTTATTCTCATGCACTTTGTCCCATTTGAGGACCAAATCCATTACATTATTTTTTTTTTAGAGGATGAACTTGTATCGAACCAACTCTTTACAATTTGTTGGTGCTGATCAAGTTTCTGTTTTTCTTGTGTTCTTACCTCTTCTAATTTTAATAAAGCATTTATCTAGTTTTCTAGAGGAGGGCATTCCTCTTCTTGAACTTTCTGTGATAATTGCAGAGAAGGAAGAAAGACATGTGGGGGGAGGATGGATTCTCTTCCGTAAATGAGGAAGAAAGGAGAATTACCAATGGAGGATTTTGGAGTTACCCTATCAGCCAAAAGTGCTTTGTACAGTGCATTGTGCCAATTCATGTGGTTTTCTGGCACTATTCCTTTTATAATCTTGATCAGGTTCTTATTTTTTAACTCAACTAGACCGTTCCCTTGAGGGTAATATATGGTAGAGTACTTTAGTTTAATCACTTTTTCTAGAGAGAAAACATTCATATCTAGGGAAGAAAAATAAGAAGCATTGTAAAAAAGAAGACATTTAGGAATTCTGAATCGAGTGATAATATGGGAGTTCAGAAATGACACTACCTCATTTGAATTGACCACTTTTAATGGTAAATCTTTAGACCATCTCATAAAATAGTCTATTTTTCCGTGAGAATGTATTTGTGTTGCTCTGAGGAAGGGGGATTGATTGGTCCTATAATATCTATCCCCCACTACTGAAAAGGTGTGTCTACAGTAATGAGCTGTAAAGGTAAATCTTCTTTTTTCACCCGCCCTGCAGCCTTTTGATAGACTATACACTTGTGGGAAAAAGTGTGAGCATATTTAAACAAGGTCAACTAGTAGTAGCTAGCCCTTAGTACTTTGTGAGTAGTGGTATCTCCACCAAAATGGCCCCTGACATCACCGGAATGATGTTCAACAAGCATCCTTTTTGATTCCTCTTTTTCCAAACAACACAGAAAAACACCATCAAAATTCTTTCGAAATAATATGTCATTGATTAATTTGAAAGATGTAGATTTAAGCCTTAGTTCTCTTCTATTTTTTGGATTGAGATTACGAGGATCAGTTCCATGCAACAAATAAAATATGATATTCTCATACCATGAATTGGGCACAGTCTGTGTACAACTGATCTATTTTTCATCATGTTGATTTACAGTTGATGTATTTATTTGAATTTCTAATTTATCAACTGAATCGACCACTAATTTATTAAGGCCTTGACCTCTAACAATTTGTGCAGGTACAATTTTGAGGTCATATTCCTGAAGTGATGTCATCCAATTTTCCCTTTTTTCTCCCAGCTCTTTCTGTACTAACAAATTTCTCACAGCAAGGTAAGGAACAAGAATTTTGGTCCTGTATTTTAATAGGTATGATCTGAAATGTTTCACAACTTTGAAAAAACAGCGTAACCCTACTGATATAACACAGTGTAATTTAGTTCTGCTCCTTTAAAGGTAGATATCATAAATGATATGGGTATCTCATTTCTTTCTACATTTTTTTGTGTAAGTACAATGACATAAGATCTGTCAAATGCAAAGTTATATAATGTAAAATCTTGGAAAAAATCAGGGCTCATTAGGGAATGTGCCTCGATTATGGATTTTTTGATTGAGTCTAAATATTGTCTCTCTTGTGGTACCCATCTGTATAAAACATCCTTTTTAATCAGATTTTGTAGAGGTCTAACCATTTCAGAAAAACTCGAGACAAATCCTCTGATAAAATTAATTTTAACCAAAAAGGACTGCATGGCCTTTTTGGAAGAAGTTGGAGGGGGAAGGTTGGAAATGACTTGGGTTCTTTCAGGATCAATTATCATCCCATATTTAGAAACTATAAACCCAAGCGATTTCCCTTGTTCTACTACAAAAACTAATTTTTTAGGATTGAGTGAAATGACAAACTTGCGACATCGTTCTAACACAGCCCTAAGGTGAGATAGGTGATCTTTCTTGTTTTTGGAAAATACAGTGACATCGTCAAGATAGACCACAACTGACTGGTTGATGAGGCCACGGAAATCAATGTCCATTTCTCTTTGAAAAGTGGCACCGACATTTACCAGGCCAAAAGGCATTTTTCTATAGGCGTAAGTTCCCCACAGGGTTCAAAAGGTGGCTTTAAGTTGGTATGAAGGGGACATAAGGACCTAGTTATATCCTCAGAAACCATCTAATAAAGATAGTCTTTCAGGACCAAACACTTGTTGCATAATTTTTTCCATTGGAGCAACAAGGTAGTTGTCTTTATCAGATGCTCGGTTTAAGTTTCGAAAATCGACACAAATTCAAATTTATCCACTCTTCTTCCATACAGGGACTAAGTTATATACCCATTGAGTATGCCTAACTGGAAAAATCATCTTTGAAGTAAATAATTTATTTAGTTCCTTTTTCACGATAGGTTCCAATTTAGGATGCATTTTCCTCAATTTTTGTTGGAAAGGTTGAGTTTGGGGTTTCATAGGAATTACATGTTGTATAATGTTTGGGTCAAAAGTCTTTAAATCATCATACGTCCAAGAAAATACATATTTAAATTCTTTGAATAATTTTATAAAAGAAGACCTTTCTTGTTCGGAACACCCTTTTCCCATATTGATATTTTGAGGATTATCTCGTGTTCCTAAATTTAAAGTTTAGTACAACAAAGAGGAACTTTTTGTTTTGCAATTGACTACCCCTCTAAACTTGTCATGTAGGTCAGAAAATTTCTCTAATATCACAACATATTTGGGGATAGAGTTTACCAGCTCAAATGATGATTCTAGAGATCGAGGATCAGATATTACCGTGAAATCTCAGAGATTCTCATCATGAGTGCTTTCATCGGTAACTGCATCCTGGAAGGTGTCTTCCATATGAAAAAAATTGATGATTTGTTGATCATCATCAAATACTCGCCAGTTTGTGATGTTGTCAGGAATTGATGGCCTGAACAAGAATTTGACCGAGAACGTGTTAGGAGAAATACCTTCAGTAGGCAACAATTTAGAAGCAACATTAGTTAGTAAATCAACTTCTAAATTACTCGACCTAGGAATGGAATTTATGTTAAATGCTAGAAATTTGTGCATTAGACCCCATACCTCATTTTGGTAATTCTTCAAATGCAGTGATAAACAATGTATTTCATTTCTTACCTGTTTGACTACGATTTCGAAATCACCAAATACCACCATATTTTTCATGTCCATATCCAATTCCTTCTTTAGTCCTTGCATACGTGCTTCATATTCTGTTGTGTTGTTAGTGCATTCAAATTCCAATCAACAGGAAATAAATTTTTATTACCTGTGGGATAGATGAGAACACAACCAACACCTGCCCCTTCTCAGGATTTGGATCCATCAAAATATAAAGACAATATTTGTTCATCATTGGAAATATTTGGAGTACTTGGAAAAATTGTTGCGTGAGTATAGGTTGTTACTTCAGATTGTTTTTCTGGGTTGGTGATAGAGGAAATTTCAGTCATAAAATTACCAAAAAAGGTATTCATTCCCTGCATCTCAATCGAATTTGAAGTTGTAATAAAAGGCTCATTTGGGTCATTTAAATCCGTCACAGTGAACTTGAGGTAACGTTCCCTGTTTATTATGATGTTGTTGGGCTGTCCATTTTTTGGCAGCCATAAATGAGACCAGTGTGTAGAAAAATAATCGTGTAACTGTTCTGACCAATCTCTACTAAAAAAAAAACCATAAAATTAAGGAATGTCAACAACAATAATATCGATTACTTGATGAACCTTGGGATTGGATGATAATCTAATCAAAACATTCTTAAGTTCACCAATGAATTTGACATTAGTTCGATCTAACTGAATGATATTTAAATCAGAAGGTTTTACTTCAGCGTTAATTTTCTGGCATACAGACAAAGGAATTACATTTGACGAGGCACCAGAATCAACCATACAGTTATGTACACTCCTATTGAAAATTTTAAAAGTTAATAAAAAGGGAGGCACATTTTTCTGTGCAGAAACAACATAACTCTGTTGATTTTTTATGGTTGTTCCTGAAATATTTTTATCTAAGTTTCCTACAGTTGTTTCTGATGTATCCCTTTTATCCTGATTTTTGGAGGACTTTTTACCTGGGACATCTTTATCTTTGTTTGAGTCAATTTCTATTGATTTCTTTTTTATAAGATAATTCTTTTTATGATTTTCAGCAATGCTTTGGAGCATTTTCTGTAGGATAAGTGGAAATTTCAGCAATTCAAAAACTTAAATATTTTCCCTTAATTGTTTAATATCTTCAACTAAATCATACTCTAAAACTGGGGCAACAAATTTTTGTCTAGTTTCAGTTTGCTTTGGCTGATTTGAAAACAAATTTTTACTTGTTTCGGGTGGATGCTTGTTTTGTGTTTTACTTCTAGTGTTGTAGGGGTGGATAACTTCAAAATTTGCTTGAAAGATGTTGTCTAACAAGTGCCCGAAAATGGGAGGATATGAGTCTTCCTCTTCAAGTGTCTCTTCCTCACTTGTATCATCATGCTTTTCAGGAGGAGTAGAAATAGAATTGTCACATGCTTTTAATATTGTTTGCAAAGCATACTGTAGAATTTTGAAATTTAGACCTTCTGTGGTCAGGTTTGGCTGGTTTGGAGGAAAAGGTTTTCTAAAAGGTGGTTTGAAACCTCCTTTACTTGTTTATGCCTCCTCAGCGGATCTTTTCATGTCAATGACCTGATTGGATAATTTCTAGAAAGATTTCTGCAAACTTTCCAATTCTAATGTTTCTTGTTGATTTTTAGCTTGAGGAGGCCTAGTGAGAATTTCTATTTTCTTTTTAGAGGATGAAGTTGTTTAAGCCTCACTGCTTAGATTATCTTTTAGGCTCAAAATTTATTTCTCAATATGGCTTTCCTCCTCAAAGGATTCTAAAAACGTATTCTTTTTGGACCCTTTAACCCATATGGCGATGTTGTTATGCAGGGCCTTATTATAATATTCAACAATCAAGTTTTCTACAGGAATCAAATCTACAAGTATTTTATTTTTCAGCGTCAAGAATCTTTGGTTAAAGTATTTAACTTTTTCTTTAGGGTTCACATTCAAACTAGAGAGTTCAATTACCAAGACTTCTGGAGATTTATCATCTCTGAATTTTTCTAGAAAACAAGTTTCAAACTTGTCCTAAGAGACGATGGTCTGAGTTTGTTGGGAAAAATACCAGGTTGAGGCATTCCCCTCGAAAGTGTAAGGGAATAATTTGCACACAACATCTTCGTGTTCGACACTCTGGTGTCTAACAACTAGCATAAGTTTATTGATGTGATCCTCAACTAATTGCTTCAAATCTGGGTCAAATTTGGGCAACCATTTTTATGAATGTTTAGGCAATGGGTGTTGGGTCCAGGCACAACCAAGACATATTGATCGAGCCAAGGTCTGGAAGGATTATTTTGGTTTTCCATGGGAGTTGGTGGATTCAAAGGTTGAGATGGTTTCAGATGAAGAATTGCCTTCATCCGAGGATTCACCTTCCGAAGAAGATGGAGAAGAACTAGGTGGGGATGGTGGGATACCAGATCCACCAGCACCAAGGATAAGTGCTTCAGTAGGATTGGTAATATTATCACCTAAAGTGTTTCCAGACCAGTGCCTTGATGTTGTTCTTGAAGATTTATAAAATCAAGGGGTTGATTAAGTTGTCTACTAGTTTGTCTAATACGAGATAAAGCACTTTGAGTTCTTATGAGTGATTGGTGGACAATTTCTTGGATGTCAATCCCTTAAGGAACTGGTGTCACTGGTTCGATGAGAATGTCAGGGGTATTATTTGAGGTAGTATATGTTTCAAGTGTAACATTGGTGTCTGAGTGAATATGCATTATGACATGAGAATAATTGTTTGGTGGAGTTTTGCGACCTCCACGTGCCATCAATTAATTTTAGGCCCTCCTTTTAGCACCATTTGTTGACAGGCGTTTATGACACACCGCCAATTGGAAGGATAGATCCAGAATAGGGTTGTCTATTTAACCCAAGCCGTTTGGTATGATCTAACCTGATGAGTTTAATAGCTCTGTTAGCCAACTAGGGTCCTAAAAACAATGAAAGGAAATACAATAACTAAAGAAATGATTCTAACAATCGACACACTAATTACAAATTTACAACAAGAGTGTTAATGTACAATGATGATATACAGTTTGGAAATATTAAACAAAGCTTTGTGAAAGGGGTTGTTTGAGGTGATGTTTCTTAAACCGACTAAGTAAAAGAAAAACTTATTCTAATGATCAAAACTATCAAACTATTAAATAGAGAATGAATATAATTGTAAGGATTTGACGAAAACAAACAAATCTAATTAACATCTAGATAACAAAACCATTATTCATTCATAAATAATTTAAATAAATAACACAGACTAACCTCTAGCTGATAAAAAAAAACTAATTTTATCTCTCTATGTTGTTTGAGCTCCTGCTTGTCCTGCATTAAGTGGAAACCTATGACAAGAACAATCATAGTACTTCCAAAATAAATTCAAAGAAGTGTTTGATATTTTTGGAGTGAATTTATAACAACAGAAAGATAAATAACTATATTTCTTGTGACCTCAAGATAACCAACAACTGAGGAAGAAATAAATCTCAATCCTGGGAATTCATGTTATCAACCATTTGATATCATAAGTAAACTCAAAAATAACTAAATAGTTGATTGATCACAAGTACAAACTGAACCAATAGATCATGGACAATATTTAAATATTTAATGATATGAGATATCTTATAGAAGACAAGACTAAAGCTAAATCAACAATAATAACATCTCATAACATAGAAGTAATAGGAGAATACAGTGAAACAAGCATTTCACAATTCACACAGGTCTAAAGCCAGTGGTGAACTGCTTTCCCATATCACTTCAAAAAAATTATATGTCCATACTGTAATCCAAAAAAAGTTCCCTTAACACTAAACAACAACTACTATTTAAACATGTCTTGGATCAGTCTTATCATACAAGATAGAGGATGATCCCTGAAAATATGTTTTCTTTACAAAAATAGAATAACAAAGGAACACTCATGTAGGAATTCTTTCATCAAAAAATACTTACATAAATGACATTGTTTTATCAAAAATAAGAAATTACTAATCTATGGAGCCCATTAATCCATGATTTCTTCTCCTTTAAAATAACATCATAAACTGTTGTTTTCCTGAAAATGATAAAACAAAATCGAATTTTAGATAACAATAAAAACTAATACTTTCAAATAGACTGGCTACAGAATCTCACGATTTTGTAGCTAGTCTTAAATTAAAAA
>SNQJ01S0148858.1:8128-23629 GCA_010110895.2 Picea sitchensis
GACACAATACATATTCTAGATAATTCCTCAAGGAGGGAAATCTACAACTTGTACAAAGGATATGATGAAGTTGTTGAAGGAAATGGAAATTTTATTACATATGCATATTTTACAAGAATATGAAAGAAACAATTCAACAATGTTCGTAATCCTAAGAAGTCAATGATGGGGATTTGTAGTATATGTGCTACTCTTAAATCAAGAAGAGATAAATCTGAAGGGGCATAAAGAGGTATGTATTTACTATTTTTTTTTTTTTAAATTGAATAGTTATCAACGATGAAAACATACGATCAATATTTTCATTTTATGTCATGTGCAGATTTCATAGTCAAAGCACTTCAATAACATCAGAATCAACAATCAAGTGAAAGACAAAAGTTGTACAAACATCAGAAGAAGTGTTATGATACTCCAAACAAATATTTAGGTATGATAATTGATGGCATGGACCAAAATAAAACACTTCTACCACATTTTGTCCATACACCCAAAAATTTACAGGAAGAGAATTTCATTCAGTTTCACTTGGTTGGTTGTATGGTTTTCAATGGAAAAATGTGTCCAAGGGTTTACTTCACAACTCCAAATATTCATAATGATGCAAATATGACCATCACCATAATTCATCATGTGCTCACTCATTGGTCTGAAAATCTTCCTCAAGTTTTCTATCTACAGTTGGACAACACTAGTCATGGAAATAAAAATCAAATTGTGTTTGGATATCTAAGCATGCTTGTTGAAATGGGAATCTTTCAAAATGTGAAAGTTGGTTTCCTTCTTGTTGGACACACTCATGATCATATTGATCAAATGTTCAGTGGTTTTTCAGTAACATTGAAGAGGAAAAATGTTGGAAGTCTACCATCATTGATTGGATGTATTAAGAAAACATACATTCCAGAGCCTATTTTTCATATATTAGAAGAAACTATTGACATGAGAAGATTTATTTAGGGATCACATCGTGAAGAAAAATGCATTGAGCATCTTAATGACATTAGCTTCCAATATCAATTTTGTTTCAAAAATATTGATGGGAAAACACTTATATGGGGAAATAAGTATTCAACTACTACATAATGGGGACCTTCATCAGGTTTATCATTTTTGAAGTTCATTCCAGATAGTCCAATATTTGCATCAAAATTATTATTTGTACAATAAGTTGCTGAAATATATAATGCACCGAGGCATAATAGAGATGTAGATTATTTTGAATGCCTGGAAGAAATAAAAAAAGTCCATTAATGATACATATGAATACTTTGATGTTGTTGATTTTGTTTGGTGGGAGTCTTTTTTCAATAGTCAAAATGACATAATTTCAAGCTCAACAAATAAAGATACAATGTTGAAGACTCCATTTTATTGGTCACAAAATATGCCAAATGAATATGAATAAATAAATATTGTTGAAGTTCAACAAGAATCTCAAGGTGCTATTGAGTTTACACAAGCAGATGAAAGAGAAATGTATATTGGTTCACGAAGGTCACATGCACAACTTGAAGCCATGGAAGACCTTTACAGGGGTTCAATACAAGATATTAAAGAGGGTAGCATGATTGCAGTTTTAGCGACTGAAGATACACATGGTTATCCATTATGGATTGGAAAGGTTATAAAGATTGAGAAATAAAATGATGATGTTATTGCAATTGAAGTGCATTGGTATGCAACAAGTACACACCCATTCAATGGTGTGTACAAGACATAGATGGTGGTTGAGAAACATGTCAATAGAATGATAAAAAGAAAGGGTCAAAATACAACTCGTTGTTGCACTGACCTCTTAAAATTAGATGATGTTGACATACTTGTTTACGACTTCAATTTGACAAAGAGAGGAACTCTTCACTCCAAGACAACAAATATTATCAAGATGTTGCTACCACAAAAAATAAATGCAATATGGGAGTCTGATGAACCTAGTCGTAGATCTAAAAGAAATTTGACATCTGAAATGTTTGGCATGCATGTAGACTCAGATGGTGCATTCATTGACAATAGAGAATAGTATGGATCATCTACATCTTCATCCAATCATTCATATGAAGACAATTTAGACTCTGATGGTATTTCAGAAATCATGAGTCAATCTGAATAAGTGTATGAAACATTTTATGCATTTTTGATCCATATGATGTTTGTATGGTAACTATAAATGAGTATTGAACTTACATACGATCTTACATGAAGTTATGAATATTTTGTTATGTTTTATGAATGATATGTTTTTTATTATGGATAATATAATAAAATTTCTTAGCGCATATGTTTTGAATATGGACAATATAACAATACTTTTCAGAAATAATTTATGTTTCATGCAATGTAACTTGTATTTACGTTTTTTTATTAAAAGTAAAAAAAATATTAAAAAGTGACGTTGAATTTTTAAAGTATATTGTAATTTTTTCATGGCATTATGTATTACCTTGTGTTTTGAGTAATAATAAGATTTAAAAAGTAAACATTTAAGGGTTGATTTTATGATTTTGTTTACAGTAATGATGAGTTCTTTTACCACTTTATAAAAAATGTATCATTTTCATACCCCAATTTTAGAATGGGTGCTACCGGTAGTAGTACTTTTCAATTTGATGGTTGATTTTGAGGTTTTGGTTTTAATGGTACCAAGTGCTAAAAATACAATTTCAAATTATCTAAAATTTCAACGTTTTGAAAATAAATTTTTTTTCAAAAACATTTATTTTGGTGATGATTTTAAGGTTTTTCTGAGCTACTGTCTGAGTTTTGAAGGCCATGTTTAAAAAATGTTATAATTTTGACCCCGTTTAAAAAAATGGTGCTACCGTTAGCCCCATTTTTTGATTTGGGGGTTGATTTTGATGTTTTTTAATGAAAAAATATGGGTTTTTTGGGCCAGAGTTCTCGTTTTGAGGTCATAGTTCTCATTAAGTCAGTAACTATGTTAATACCACACCATTAATATTTTTGAAACAATTAATCAAAATGCACATACATCTTCTCTTAAACTAACCACAATAACACTCAATTGACAACAAAGTGAACAAATTGCTAACTGCATGAACCATGTCATCCAAATGGATAGTTAGCTAATCAAAGTAGAACATAAATGTAGAAAGGGGGTTCTCGCAGCAGAAACGACCCCATGGACACTATTTTTCTATCGACGAGGTGGCCATTGAATCTTCATTACACTACACACCCAAGCTTTCCAAGAAGATGGGTATCAAGAGGTAGCTGAAATGGGAGGATTTGTAGCCTGCAGGCCTTTTTTTCCTTGGACTGGGGTGCCTTTTATTGGCTAGGATGACCATCTTATTATTCACATAAGAAAAATACGGGTTATGGCAGTGGAGATCAGAGCTTTTATTACCACAATGGGAGGACTTGTAGCCTGCAGGCCTTTTTTCCTTGGACTGGGGTGCCTTTTATTGGCTAGGATGACCATCTTATTATTCACATAAGAAAAATACGGGTTATGGCAGTGGAGATCAGAGCTTTTATTACCACAAGTCTTTCTTCAGATGTAATGATTGCAAGGGAACGATTAAGGTATGGATTTTGTTTGCATTTGTCTAATATTGTTGGTTATCAGATGTTCTTTTTTTGAAAATATTTGTATCCTCATGTCATTTTGTCTTTTCACCGGATCTGGATCGAAACCTGGCAAAAATGTGTGCCTTTCCTATGTTCAGTGATAATACGACTGATTAAATATTAGGTCATATCATTGCATTGAACTGGTTAATAAAGTTGTCAATTTATTTTAGGATTTGCTCTATATCTTTAACTATTACCATTACCGTGAATTAGCTGGATAATATTTCTATAGGCCATAAAATTCCGTTCTTGCCATTATCTTTGAAAATGCAGTTTCTTTTTAAAAATCTACAAATATAAACCGTGAATATTATTCTTTTTAAAAATCTACAAATATAATGTTGCGTGGCGAGACTGTCTAGAGCACTTTGAAGCTACAATTGAGCATATCAACTTTTGTTTCAGCAATAATTATGAGGAAAAAGATATCCCCACCTGGCTGAGTGGAGCTTTGACAAGCCTTGACAGTTTATCAGAAGTGTACATGTGTATACCTATTGTGCACTAGTCATTAAACTTCCGTTTTTTATTTTTTATTTTTAAATATTTCAATGTAAAATTAGTTTAATGTTCTCAAGTAATTTATTATAACTTTTATTTTATAATATTAATTAATGAATAATTACGTCGAAAGGCATACACCTATTGATAATGGGCACATTTAATAGGTTTTTAGTTCTTAATACATTTTTTTATGGACGAGATTAAATATGCCTAAAATATTCTTAGTCGCCACAATAAATGAATGACTCTTTATATGTTTACTTTTTAACATTTACCTAATCGTGTTTAAAAATTACTGTGTTCACTAACTTATTGCCACAATTAAAAAATATTAAGGTATACGCACATGTATTAAGACGTTTCATGTTTCTGTTGACTTACGTTTGATGGCCGCGTTTCTATGCTGGCATCACCAGCGATTGCCAGTAGTTTGCGTCGCCAGTAGTTTGCGTTTTTAACAGCCGTAAACCACCTTTCGACATTCACCAGCAGCGAGTTAGCGGCTGTGCAAGTATTAACAATTTCATCGATATAATTTTTTTCCCTATAACCCAAAAAAATAATTCATAATACGTTTATAATATGATTAATGATTTCATGCTCTTCACTTCAATTATACATAAAAAAATCTCCATGATTTCTATCTCAATTATTTGAATGGTTTAACGGTTCCTGCG
Organism: Picea sitchensis; assembly: GCA_010110895.2. Classification (NCBI taxonomy): domain Eukaryota; kingdom Viridiplantae; phylum Streptophyta; class Pinopsida; order Pinales; family Pinaceae; genus Picea; species Picea sitchensis. The sequence goes on from SNQJ01S0148858.1 coordinate 12,907, forward strand.
GAATATGGATTCAATTATTCTCACAATGATATCTCAAGGATTTCTACAATTATCATTTCATCGAAAATACTGGTTTAATGGTTGTGCAACCGTGTTGGGGAACAAATTCATTGCAGAGACATGACGTTCGAGAACACAGCGAGGGCGCAGAAGCAGCAGGCCGTTGCACTTCTAGTGGGAGCAAACCGGTCGGTCCTGTACCGGTGCAAGATGAAAGGATACTTAATAAGGAGTTAGACAGGAAAGTCATTGGTGGATCCCAGGATCTCCCATATCCCCGCAGATGTAGAACTGGTCGTTCGCCTACAAAAACCAGTAACCTATCTACATCTATCTTTTGTGTTTCACGATTGTAGGTATTTTATATATTTATTCCACTTTGAAATTATTCTTACAGATTTTTTCACGCCCAACTTTGGAGTTTGCCTTATGTTCCCTCAGGCAAGGAGTTTCCACATGAGAATATTTCTGACTTTGATGGTAGTTTCTATGGGTTGATAGTTTTGGTTCTTTAACTTTCATTCCCGTGGTTACTTTAGTTTCATAATTGTAGGATTGCTTTAAACATGATAGGATGAAAGACGATTTAAGAGCAAAGAAGAGAAATCTAATCAGACGTTCTTACATAAGAAGAATGATGATATGTAAGAATTATGAATAGAAAATAAGGCAAACAATGTAAGAATTATGAATAGAAAATAAGGCAAACACTTATTACAAATATGTAAAAATGAGAGGAAAAATGCCATAAAAGGAAAATAAGATTACACATACATATATAAAGGAAAAATGTCATAAAAGGAAAATAAGATTACAAATTTATATATGTAAAATTCGTTGGCCTACCTGATATATATAGGTAGGTTTGCAAATGAACAAATGAAACTGAGTGGAGCTGATCTTCAAAGGTATTGAACAAATGAAGAAGAATGTAGAGAGAGCAAAGGTTTAATAAGGTAAATGGAAATTGTCCATTCAAGAGTCTTTATATAGAAAAATGGAGAAGATCACACGACCGAGTTAGTGTTGATCGACTTACCAACGGTTGCATATACCGACTTCTTGATTGCGTGTAGTAGTTACACTTCTTAGTTGCTACCAGGCTAAGATTTGAGTGTTGTCCTCAATTGCCTCAGGTAGTTTTAAATGTGTTGACAATTTTAAATGTGATGACAAGAGTTGTAAATGTGTTTTCATTTCTTTAAATGAAATCCTTAAAATCCTTTAGAATGTAGGAAGTGTCGGCAATGGAAGTTGATGGGTTAGTAAATGGTGCACAAAGGTCGCTAGTAAATGATGTACGTGTAGATATAGGATGCTTGTCACAACATGATGCACATACATCCCATGCCCATGGAAGAACAATGAATTAGAACATTATGTGTAGACATCATACATCAAATTTAATACAGATGGCGAGTTTTAGATGGAGGAAGACAAAGGACGAAGGCTTGAGATGAACGCCCCCTTAAAAGAACACCTTCGACGTAGTAAATATGTGGAAATGAAATTGTTTAGAATCATGTGAACACACTATTTTTTTAATTATTATGTGGAGAATATTGATCTCATAAAAGTATGTGGAAGGTTCCTAGTCAACTATGGATTGTGCACAAAAGTGTGGCACACTAAATGTTATGTTATAAACCCTATATGAGGTGTGGATTGCGTGTATTGGTATATAGGTAGTGTATTGACATTAGATCTTGAGTTGTATATTGAGTGTGGTATATTGGACGTTATGTTGCAAAATGTGTATGAGTGTTAGAATGCTCGAATAAAGATAAACGTGGATTACCATTTCATTAATATGATACACGTATAAACACATGGGCTTGACCTTTGGATTTGTAGTCCAAGAGGTTTTTTGGACTTCTAATGACTGTTCCTATCACTTTATTATTCATATTTTGTCAAGTGAGTAACCCTAACAGATTACGTTTCCAACATTCCCCCTTTAATCCAAATGGGTGTATGTGAGTCCAAGAAGAGAGCTAAAATCTGGAAGTGGGCACTTGAATATTTGAATCAAATTAAGAAATGAACTGAGCTAATATTAATCAATTTGTAATTATTTATTTATTATTTATTAGTCCTTGCCGAAGGCCATGATTATAACATTTGATTCATCGTTGACCATCCATTAGTTTGACTTTGACTAAAAATATTTTTCTTGATGTCACACACCTGATTCGCTGACCAATTCAATGTCTTTTGGTTGATCTCTAACATAATGCTATTTTTCAATCTTAGGTTATACCTAAGTTTGGAGTTTCAATTTTAGATAACTACGACATCTATTAATTGAGATCGTTAAATTGATGTTAGTAGAATAAATACATGTAATGCCATATATTGGATGTGAAGTGCAATGATGCTATGTATTTGTTTTTGAACGATCTTGTAACCAAATTTGTAACATAATTTGCAATTACCAATATTCCACTTGTTATCTCCCACTATTAAGTCCGGTTTGATTGTCTCCTTTCTCACCTAGTCTCTTTTTTTCCATCATTTTTCCATCGATATGTTTGTTATCTCCTAATATATTTTAGGAGTTTCCTCCTCTATATATACTGTAGCCAAGCTATCTCTATAACTCTTTATAACTCGCATAGATGGTTGTATATACAATTAGAACCCATATAATCCGATTCAATCTCGGGTACCATGAGATAGGTGAAGTTGGATGCATGCATAGTGAACACAAATTAAGAGCTTAACCACTCCAATGACATAATCTTGTATATTATGGGACATGGTAACCATATACATTAAAGGTTTGGTCCCAACTATTTGTAAATTCAATTATCACTGTTGTTGTTATCATCGTGTGAAAATTTGATCATAGACTAGTCATTCAATGATATCTTTATTCATTATTAAATTTTATGTTTATTAGTAATTCCAATAATCCATAGTTTTTCCTTTCCCTTACTTATATCTCAGTTCATCAAAATTGATTTTAGAAAATATCCACTAAAGGTTTGGTCCTAACTATTTGTAAATTCAATTATAAGTGTTGTTATCATCGTGTGAAAATTTTATCATAGACCAGTCATTCAATGATATCTTTCTTCATTATCAAATTTTCTGTTTATTAGTCATTCCAACAATCCATAGTTTTTCCTTTTCCTTCCATATGTCTCATTCATCAAAATTGATTTTAGAAAACATCCACTAAATGGACATAACTTTAGTTTGAAATCAATGATTATATTGTAGATTATGTGAGAAATAGAAGTCCATGAACTTTATATATATATATTACAAAATTCAAAAGAGTAGAAAAATTAATAATTACAAAATTTAGACAAAATATTCCAAGTCACTATGAATATTAATAAAATAGAATACAACTAAAACTAAAGTTAAATGAATATTGTATAAAACCAAAATAATGGTCCATCCTATTTTGGAATAAGAGTAAATAATTGCATGGTTATTGAGTTGTTATCTAATCATGTTAAAAAGTTAAAAAATTAACAACATTGTGATATGTGGATGATTACTTGAGCTTATATTTCGATTTAAGCACATAAGCTCTTCACTATACAATAATATATTAACATTTGTAACTATTAAATTTATTAATTATGTGCGATGATCTTCCCTAGAGTAAATATTTTCATGTAGTATGAGCTTAATATTAAGCTCATATTACATAGAAATATTTTTTATTTAACACATCTCCTTTCAATTTTATTGATGATTTATTTTATAGAATAAATAATAATTGGTTGACTTTAATTTTGTTGCCTTATATTATAACAAAAGGTTGTCATTATTTGTTGGTTTTACTATAATTTTTATTGCTATTATGAATATATTTTAAGTAATTTTGATAAGTAATGCTCCACCACTTCACCTCCTACAACACTAATTTTAAGGACATAGCTAATGCAATTTTGGTATTGGTATAAGCATCTTCAAGATGCTAGCATGCAATGTTGTAATTGAAACTTATGCATGGATTCAAGTCTATGCACCAATTTTTTTTCAAAAAGGACATCACCAATAACTTATTATATACATCTTATTACTTTTTTACTATTCAATTTATTAATCACTTAACATTGTTGCTTTAATATTATTTAACTTATTTCTCATGTAACTTTTGGATGGTCTTCTTTAATTTATTTTATAGATTATATAATACTTAGTAGATTTAAAAAAAATCAAATTCATTTAAAATAATACATAACCATAAACATCTAAAATTTTAAAATTGTGAGACATCATTAGAATAAGCTTAGATTTATTTTAATTCCAAATCCATCAAATCTCCAAAGAAATAAAATCCCTATACAATATAAACATTTTTTTAATAAAATCCCTAACATTTTTTTAATAAAATCCCTATACAATGTAAACATTTTTAAATTTTAAACTTTAAAAGGATTTTTAATACAAGGAATTTGATGTCTCTTAACTCTGAATAAATTCAAGATTAAAATAAATTCAAAATAATATATAAAAATTATAATTTTATTGAATTTTGATGATAAAGTTATTATTATTATTATTTTTAATATTGATTCATTTTAAAAGAATTTAAATCATAAAATTCATAAAAATAAATATATTAAATAAAAGTAAAAAAATAATTTATTTTTTCATTAATTTTAATTAGAATAAAAAATAAATTTATCTTTTTTTTTTTTTTGTCCTAATCAATTTTTTTTTATGAGAAGATAAAACTTCATTGACTTCAAAATCATTAGGTCACTTCTCATATTATGATTATAATTATTAAATATTTAATAAGAGAAGATTGTTTTCAGTGATATTTTTAGGGGACATTTAACTAAAATCTGATTAGAAATTGTTAAATTAGTAGATTATAGTAATTATTTTTGTATAATAGAAATTCTCCAAAAGTTTTTCAACAGGCTGAATCCATTTCTATATGTAACTTTTGGATGGTCTTCTTTAACTTATTTTATAGATTACATAATACTTGCTAAATTCTAAAACATCAAATTCATTTAAAATATATACATCAATGTAAACATCTAAAATTTTGATGTTGTGAGACATCATTAGAATACAGTTAGATTTATTTTAATTCTAAATCTTCCAGATCTCTAAAAAAATCAATTCCTTCTATGTGAGATAAACATTTTCTTAAGTTTTACATTTTAAAAAGAGTTTTCAAGAAATTTGATGCCTCTTAAATCTTGAAAAATTAAAGATTAAAATAAAAATATAATTTTATTGAATTTTGATTATAATTTTTTTTGATACCTCTTAACTCTCTTGAAAAATTAAAGATCAAAATAAATATTATAATTTTATTGAATTTTAATTATAAATATATATTTTTTAACTCATAAATTTCATAAAAATAAATATATTAAATACAACTGAAAAATCAATTTATTTTTTCATTAATTTCAAGTAGATTAAAAAATAAACTCACACTTTTTTTGGTTCCAAATCAACTAAATTTTTTATAAGAAGATAAAACTTTGAATTCAAAATAATTCACTCACTCTTTTTATTATGATTATAGTTATCAAATATTCAATATTCAATATTTAATATTTAATGAGAAAATAATGTTTTCTAGTAATATTTTTTTAAGACATCTGCTTAAAATTTGGTCAGAAATTATTAGATCTCCAGATTTGAGTGTTTTGGATTTTTCAGCATGCTGATCCATTTCTATATTCAAAAATAAATTTTAAACAATAAAAAATAGTGATGAATTTTTCAGCATGCTGATCCATTTCTACTTTCAAAAATAAATTTTAAACAACCAAAAATAGTGATTTAGTGAAAATTTATTTTACCAGATTCCAACACAAAAACCATTTCATAATGGSGGTGGCTAGCTGTTCTACTAAATGACTTTTTATAGCAGGAATCCTATAAATTTACAAAATTCCCAARAACTCAGATTTTACAGAAATAATCACTTAAATCTACGAATCCAACAATTTCTCACCTGATTTCTAACAAATATCCCCCCATTTTTTTTCCATTAATMTTTAACCTACTGCTTTCATAACARTTAACCTACGGCTTTCATAACAGTTAGGTTAGGTTAGACAACGCAATAAATAATCGTTCTTACCTATGGCTTTCATAACAGTTAGGTTAGGTTAGACAACGCAATAAGTAATCGTTCTTATCCATACCATATCATTTTGTAGTGGATAGTACTTTGTTTGTTTGTGGGCAGTCCAATCCAATGCGAGGCTGAGGTTGAACGCATAGACGACGGGATGTGATTGGCAGAGGGGATTCGGAAACGATAGGAGGCAGAAGAAATGGAAATGATTTGATATGCGGTTGGTGCCTGCTGCTATATACTGAGGAAAAGACCTGGAAAGAACCCGACGTGAACGTGAGCCAAGCGCTCTCCCGTGTCTTTCTGACTGCGTGAGAACAGCAGAAAGCAATCAGTAAACGTTAGAAGCAGCAGCAGCAGCAGCAGGGAGAGAGACAGGATGGCAGCAACGATGGTGAGCTACGGGATAGGGTCGCTGTGTGCGTTCACTGGGGGGCAGCTATCATCGGTGAAGCCTCAGAACAACCAGTTGCTGGGAGTCGGGGGAGGTCATGGCGAAGCGCGGCTAACAATGCGGAAGGCGACCGGCAAGAAGTCTGTTGCAGCGAGCAGCGATTCGCCATGGTATGGACCGGACCGTGTGCTGTATTTGGGTCCATTCTCCGGGGAGCCACCGTCATACCTAACCGGTGAATTCCCGGGTGACTACGGGTGGGACACGGCGGGGCTGTCGGCAGATCCGGAGACGTTCGCGAAGAACAGAGAGCTGGAAGTGATCCACGGCCGATGGGCCATGTTGGGTGCTCTGGGCTGCGTATTCCCAGAGCTCCTTGCCAGAAACGGAGTAAAGTTCGGTGAGGCGGTGTGGTTCAAGGCGGGAGCTCAGATCTTCAGCGAGGGAGGGCTTGACTACCTGGGCAGCCCAAATTTAGTCCACGCACAGAGCATTCTTGCCATCTTGGCATGCCAGGTCATCCTCATGGGTGCCATTGAGGGCTACCGTGTTGCGGGTGGACCCCTTGGAGAGGTGACTGACCCCATTTATCCCGGTGGCAACTTCGACCCCCTGGGGTGGGCAGACGACCCGGACGCTTTCGCAGAGCTGAAGGTGAAGGAGCTAAAGAACGGGCGGTTGGCCATGTTCTCCATGTTCGGGTTCTTCGTCCAGGCCATCGTGACAGGCAAAGGACCCCTAGAGAACCTCGCCGATCACCTCGCTGACCCTGTCAACAACAACGCCTGGGCCTACGCCACCAACTTTGTCCCCGGCAAATGAGATGCCTCCTCACCATCGGCCTCTCATATCACAACACACGCACGCCTTGTAATCGTATCCGTTGGAGCAGGGCGGGGCCGCTGTTTTCTGTTGTCTATTCTGCAACTCCATTTTCTGGTTTGTGTATTATTCCTGCAATTATTGTGCACCAACTGGTATTTGATAACTTGTCTTCAATGTATGTATTCAGGTCTATAATATGTTTATCTTTTTAAGATTATTGCTTCCTGTTGTCTATTCTGTAACTCCATTTTCTTGTTTATGTGTATTATTCTTCTGTAATATCCACTGTCATAAATGTTCACACTATGTTCATGCAGCGCAATTTTCATTTCCTTGCAGGTTTTTCCCGTTCTTCAAATTTGTTGTAAATCTTGTACAGGTTTAGAATAAGTCCCGAGTGTGATTGCCTTTGAAGCCCAATATCGTGAATAAAAAGTTTGGGAGAATATAAATTGAAAGATGTAATTTCCTACTAATTGTGTTTCTAGATTTAGTCATTGTAATTATGTTAAAAGGCTTATATCTATTGGAGATAGGCACAATTAATTATATTTTAATCTAAAATTTTAATTAGATGGCTAACAATTGAAGATGCTGACATATTCTTACTCGTACTCTCAAATCAATGAATGTGATTTACTCTTCATAACTTCCTTGTAGTTTTGAATGAATCGGTTAATCTGTTTACTTTTTAACATTTACCTAATCATATTAAGAAATCACTGTAGCACCACATGATTACCACATTTGAGATTACCAAATTTAAATTATTAGTATCCGCCTTTCAACTTCAATAACAATGTTCTAATCTCTGTAATGTTTCGAGAATGCAATTATTACATGAAAACCGTTCATAACTTGAACCGTTGATCAGTTGAAAACTAGTGTACCACGTTGGGCAAACGAAAACAGAGTCCTCCATAGAGCAGACGATTATGCCAAGTCACACAACTGAAAACCGTCTCTTCCATAGAGTAGACGACATATACCACAGCAAAGAAAATCGTTGTGCCACTCAGGCACGAGAGAAAACAGTTGTGCATATTATTTTAATGCCACGTAAGTGTTATTTAGAAAACCATTGTGCCACACGCAGGAGAGAAAACCGTGGCAGACGCGGGAGAGAAATAGTTACAGTTAGGATTTTTTTTCACTGTTTTGGCGTTAGGGTTACATACAAAGTTTATAATTAAGTTTTAAAGTTATAGTTATGGTTTTCAGAATCTTCCTTTAGCTATTATAGTATTTAGGCGTTTTCCAGTCATAAATTATATGATTGTGCTAATCTAGTCACTGTTATACATTTCATTTTCAAAAATCTTAATAAATATTAAAAAATATAAAATATCATAAATTATATGATTGTGCTAATCTAGTCACTGTTATACATTTCATTTTCAAAAATCTTAATAAATATTAAAAAATATAAAATATCATATAGAAACTTTAGATTCTTGTTTCATTGTATGATTTTGGGTTTGTGATATCATAATCAATGAAGTAGTTACCATGTGTGTGTTTTCATTCTTTAGATAAACAAAGCACCATTTTTATATGCATTTTGGGTATGTGGTTCAAATTTATGTGTTTTTACATCTCAAATTAAGAAATTGATTTATGTGTTTTTACATCTCATTCACAAGTCAAGAAATTGGTAGCCATAGCTTAATTTTTATGATAGTTACACTAAATTTATCATGAAATAACCATCCTAACTCTAAAATATTGATCATATATTTAAACAATGTCAATGTCTCATCTCTTACTTTAAAATTGATGTAAATTTAAGGGAAATGAGATTTTTGAACATCATGAAATTTGTGTGTTTGATAAGCAATGGTGAATGCCAAATATTCCAACACTAGTTTAAACATAAAAAATAACACTAGATGTGTGTTTAAAACATTTTAAAAACATTTATTTCTTGTTTCAAGACATTAAAAAGTCATTTAATTTTGTAAAGTTTTCATTGATTAGGAATTTTGATCAAATTTTGGAGGTTTTCAATCAATTCATAATTAGTCAAAACCCAAGGGCATTGTTCCACTATACATGGAACTTGGATCAAAGTGGAATTGTAATCATGTCTAAAATTATTGTTGGATTCATATTTCATATTTGTGGTTGAAAAAGAGTTTTTTTACTACAAAACTAACTTCTAAAATAAACAATAAAAAATTCTTTGGAATATTAACTCACTATGTATGTTATAGTCTAGTTGAAGTTGATATATTTAATAATAGTAGATGATAACCAAAACCTATTGGATCTACAAAACAAAGAATTATTTGTATAGTCATTAATGCACCCATTGATATCTTGTGAAGGATTTTGTAACACATTGGTGCATTCAATTTTATCCATATTAAAAATATCTTGATTATAGAATCTTCCTTTACGAAGGGAGACAACACTTTATGTTGGACCACATCTTTGAAAGAGCAAGGACTCATAGCCCAAAAAGATGGTTTTTGATTTTTATCTATTGCAACTAACAAAGATGACACCTCTTTTTGAGAAACATTAACATTTACATTTTCACATTCTTTAGAGGTGATAGAGGACTTTACTACATATTTTTTCCTATTCAAGATAGGCCCATTATACATAGCTAATAGAATGAAAAGGAAACCCAATGTGTAAGTGGTGCTCTATCATGGAGGAAGTAGAAAGGGAATAAACCTCTTGCTAATGTAAAGCCTGGGTAGCCCTAGTTCACATAAAGCCTTAGCTCTCCCAATTAAGTTTTAAGTCAAGTTGGCAAATAGAGTTTAAAATTGCATTGGTGGGAGGCAAAAAAATTCCTTCTCTAAAGAAAGACATATGATCTTGTAAGTTTATAGGTGGGTTTAGGTTCTTAATTTCAATAGTCTAACAATCATTGAGGAAATTAAATTATGTTGACTCCTATTGTTGATGATGAAACAAAGAGGATATCTCTACATATGTCATATGGATGTAGAATGTGTACTATTATTCTTCATTGAACTCAATTGTGTTTGATGCGGGATCCAAGTATGTGTTCATTATCATAACAACAATGTAAGAGGGATCAAGGGTATATATTGTAATATGTTTTCCATTTTCATGATAATGTGGAAGAGGATCGCTAAATTATCTGCACTAAAAGAGTCTAGCATAATCGTTGTGACTTGTCACATTTATAAATATTATAAGTGTCACAACACTTGGTAATTGATCCAGGTGGATATCGATGGCCACCCACCTTTTTCAAATGGCTTAAAACAGTTTTCTGGCAATTTTGGCAATTTACTATTTTTAGCAGGTTTTAACTTCTGGGGCCATTTTGAGGGTCCAAATGAAGGTTTTTCGAGATCGAGGTTCTCAATGATAGCCGAAGGCATGATTGAGCCCCCAAAATGAATCTCCTCGACGATACCTTTCCAACGAGCTATACACGCCTAAAA
>SNQJ01S0148859.1:0-14193 GCA_010110895.2 Picea sitchensis
TACGCTGCCGAATTGTGGTTGACGGATTTTCTTGTGAGGAGTTGGGTGTAAGCTCAGCTTTGTTGGAGTGGTAGCTCAGCCGTTGAGGTGAGCTGAGACGCTATTTATATTTCTGGTTTATGTGTGGCCCCTTTGCGGCTTGGGGGGCGAAGGGGGAAGCAGAGTACCCCTCGCGTTTGGCTGGGAGGTACCGGTGAGTGTCCTACGGTTGGCAAGTAGAAAGCGGCAAGGAGCGCGGGACACGGCACAGAGCGCGGGACGTCTCCGAAGCGGGCGAGTGGCTAAGGTATGATTTAATTCTGGCAAAAATTGTTTTAAAAGGGTTAGTGAAATTGTCTTGATGTCTTGTTGTAAATGAAAAGGAACTTGTTGCTGGTAATTGTTTTAAAAATGGTTAGCGCCAAGTTGGTTCTGGCGATTCGTTTGTTTAAATGGTTACTGAACAAAAATGTCTATCGTTGGATACCTCCGTCAATTCATTTTCCAACCCGGCTATTTGCTTACAGTGGAAATCATTGGGTCCCTTGGCTGTCCGTTTTAGTTCTGGCAATGCATTTTTGTTCTACGTTTCACACGGTTGAATGAGCTGGGTTTACCTTTTTGTGTTAGGGCCATAGTGGGCATTTTGTTGGGTCTGCTTCTTCATTTTCGCTGGCGTTCTCAATTTATTTCGCCGGCATTTCCATTCTCTGTGGCGTGGGTTCTCAGTGGTCTGCGCATTACATTTTCGCTGGTGCTCTGAGCTTTGAATCCCAACTTTGAATTCTGCTTGCGCTAGGAAACCCTTTTTTTTTGGCCATCGCGATCTCTTACAGGCACTCCGAACAACACTATAGTAAGCCTGTTTGCGAGTCGATTTTATGAGGCAACCCAAATTATTTTTCTTGGTCTAAACCCTAACCTGCCACCGGATTGGCCTCCTTCGGCAGCAACAAGGGATGAAAAATTCATCTCACGCCCAGCCACCGATCGCACTCTGCTCCTGCGTGATACAGGGTTGGATTGTCTGACCGGTGCCAGCTCCGTTTTCCTTAAACCCATTTTAAGTTTTCGAGTATTGTGTATCGTCCCCTGGTTCGTGCCTGTGTTGATACCTTTTTCGTGTTGGATATCGTTCCTGAGTAGCGCTCTGAGTCTTCTCTGATCAGCAGGCGCATGCGTGCAAGGAGGCATGGATTCAGAGACTTGTGAGCCACGACTGGCTGGAGTTCACTTTGCTGTCTCCACGCATTCAGTAAGTCAGAACTTTACCTTAACGCCCGCCTTGGTGGTCGATCTAAATTCTTCGTTTTTACCCGAGCATGATAGCGCAACCTTAAAACGATTGCATGCCGGTTGGTCGCGTTTCTGTGTAGCCGTTGACAAGTATGGAACGATTCCATTCTCGGCCTGGTTATTGATATCGTATCAAGGTGGCTTTTGGGATGGTTGGCCACATGGCAGTGTATGTGTAGCGGTGTCATGCCAACTGGAGCCCTTCTTTTTTTACCCAATAAGTGTAACTGTAAGTAAACGCAGTTTTCTGTGAGTTATTTTTAATCATCAGACGTGGCGGTATCATGCCGGGTCGGGCGCGACCGTTGAACCTAGGAAGCCTTTTGTCATAATGTTGATTGATTTCTTTTTACCATTACCCGGTTGGGGATAATTGTCATACTCTCGCTGTCATGTGGAGGTTAAATGGTAGCTAAAATTTAAGCAGTTTAAATGTTCCTGCTTGTATTACGTCTGCGCTTCACTGTATATCCACATATTAAGTCTGCGTTCAATTAAGTCTAAGTTTACTTCCTCTCGCATATACTGGCTGTTGATCCTACTGCACAGTCTTCACTGTGTTATTCTTTCCGATCGAGGGCCTCTTGGACGCTGGTCTGTATTATGGGGATTCTTTGATTCGGGTCTGCTCGCTGTTTTGGAGCGCAGAACAATGCTTCCACTCTGCTGTTCTCGTTTTGTAAATGATTTTTTACTTATATAAAATTGAGAGAATTTTTTTTTCATGGGAAAAAGTCTGCGTTCAATTGTATTTACGAATGTATGGGTATGGGGAGATCGCCAGTTTCAGAATGTTACTTTTGGTAAAAAGGAGAACCGTTGGGTAGCGTGATTTTAGATAAGAACAGTTTAATAGTGCCGCTTTTAAACCTGGGGCCCTTTTTTTTAATTTGTTAATCGGTTCTCTCTAATTCTGTCCCTTAAATGCATCGCTCTAATAAAGCCCTTTAATTCTGCATCTAGTCCTTATTCATGCAGTTGTAAGATAGTATAAAACTTATGTTAAAATAGACTTGATTTGATAAATGTGTCATTTTAAATTCAGGTTACCATGTCCCTTTTAATATGATGACATTTATAATTGAGGTCACATTTAGTTGCTACGACCCATAGCCATTGCCAAGTTTAGCATTGTTATTTAGGTGAGGTCACCCTAACTACAGTGATACAATGTCATTCCTTGGGTTACAATTATGGTGTTAGACTTGTGTGTTTACCATAGGGTAAGGGTGTCGTCATTTAGTGAAAAGGATACAATGAATGGTGTGGTTGATTCATTACAATGACCTTCAATTCTTCATAATTCAATACAAGGGTAAATATTAAGTTATGTCATGTTATCATCTTGCTATGATATGTATAAGTCGAGGGTGTTGATCCCCTTCTTTTCCTTGTTTTAGAACAACCAATTCGTCTTTTACTATTCAATCACTAGTACATGATCTTGCTACCATGATAATACATTGGAATCAATCAAATTAATAATCCTTATTCCTTCTTCCTTTACTCGATAGAATTGTAAACTTTTGCAAATGGTCATTTCTTGATAGCCACGCTAACCAATTAAAACTTGAGGTCATTGTCTGTTAACCTGAAGGGTAAATTAGAATACAAAGGTAAGGATATGGGATTTTTGTTAATGATTATACTCATATTGTGGTATGTAGCAAAGGTGTAGAAATCATTTGAGTAATGTCCCTTTACCGATAGGAATCATCCTTGAATAATGGTTCTTAAATTTGTAATCATAACATGTTGTTGAATATGTAACTGGTTGTTCTGACCCTATAAATAAATTGGCATTGTTAGAGATGATGTCATTGGGAAGGTATGCTCTTTGTTTTTATTTCAGTGTCATTGTAATTAGGAAGGTACTGATATGGTCATCTCACAGACAGGCTATATTAAAATATTGTTATGGATATACATATATGGTGGAATGTCCTGCAATTACGCAACCTATTTACCCAAATCAGTATATCGGGGTTGTGGTTCTTTAAACAAAGTTGAACTTGGGTGTTTGTTATCAGAATCCTTGTCACGCCCCTTACGGAAGTAGCGGTTGATACAACTTACTTATGTTGTACTGATTGTGATCAGTTGGTTTAGCAGTACATTTGTGTCAGTTGGGATGTAGACACCTCCATGTTCCAGAACAGTGTGATACGGACCTTAAATGGTTAAAGGCGATGGGAAATAGAAGACGGCGTTGATTATGTCTTGGAAGTCCTAACCTTGCGAGATTGCGTGGTCGGTCGCTTTTAGCAGTCAGTTTTGCTTGTTGTATGATCATCATTCATGCCTATGGTTACGTATCATGCGTCACGGTCTTATTCTTATAATTCATCACGGTTCTGCGTCAGCATGATAGGTCGAATTGTGACGAGAAATTAGAAAATGAAGCTGTGGTTGTCTCCTTACTCCCTTTTACACTTCTAAAACAAAAAAAAAAAAAAAAAAGTACCTATCTCTAAAATGGTTGTCGTGCTTGAAGTTACGTTAGGATGAGGACAACAGGATGATAGTCATGATGTTGAGACTCTACTTTCAGTCGTCAACTCTTTGAAGGCTCAACGATAAATGCGTTTGCTCGCTACATTGTTGTTGAAATTGTACACGAAGGTTTTGAATGGTTTATGAAAACATTCATCTCCACCACAATGAGATACTAAGGTATTTAATTTGTTTAATTATTTATGCACGCATCTTCACGTCACCCAAAGGTTCAATTTTTCCACACACTATATTGTTATTGTTTCTAATTTGTAAATTAGTATATTGGATGAAATATATTGATGATTAATATTGTTTACATTGACTTGGCTGTTTATAATTTTGTAGGTGTTAGGTGATGTTCTGTACCCGGCGTCAAATATTTTCCACACAAATATGAAATTATCCGTGATTATGAAAGAAATTGGAATGGACTATCCGACTATTGATGTCTATAATGATCATATGTATTATTATGGACAATATGCATTAGAAAATGAATGCCCACAATGTTAAATAAATATACATCAAACCGATAAATCATTAAAGAAGGTGTCTGCATGCAAATTTCTTCGTTATATTCTTATAATTCCATGTTTCTAGTGGTTGTTTAGGTGCCAGAGTATAGCACAGTTTATCAATTTCCATGCAAAAAACAAAAGTTGACATGATGTTCTTTGAATGCCTGCAAATGGTTACGCATTGAACTACATCGAAAAAAATGGCCAATTTTGCAAAGAAGAACCTCGTAATGTTAGACTTTTTGTTGGCGGTGATGAATGTCAATCCATTTGGAAAGATTATATCTACTTACTCGGTGTGGCATGTTTTGTTATAAACAATAACCTTCCTCCTTGGATACCAATAAAGAGGGAGCACACAATAAAGTGGGAGCACACAATTTTGGTAATGATTGTTCCAGGTATATTTTTTTTTTTTTTAAAGCATGACAAAATATTTCTTTATTTGTTTCGTTCGTCTTGGGGTAATTATTTCTTTTATATATCACGGCATCTAGATAAGTATAATTAATCATCGCGGTGAGTTGAATTAATCAGGTAGGTACCGGTTAAATATGAATGTATATATTGAGCCTCTCGTCAATGAGTTGTTGAAGTTATGGGTTGGCGTCACTATGTATGGAATCTCTAGACCAATAGGGCAAAGGCGATTTCAAGTCCAGGAATGTTGTCATGGACAATTCATGATGCTCGGGTTAACACATTTTTGTGATATTGTTACTTTATTTTTGTTATTTAATAATATATATCTTTTGAAAAAATCATGCATTATTTTAAATTGTAACTATAATTTGATGCTACGACATTCATATGTCTTGGCGGAATCTTCAAACAAAGGGTAAATTTGCATGCCAGTTTATGGTCCTAGGATAAAATCTCATTGTTTAAGGAGTTTAGAAAAGGATGTGTTTGATGAGTATAGGCCTTTCTTCATGGAACCATAGCTATCGAGACTACAAACAGAGAGAATTTCAATGGTAAAGAAAATGGAAAAAACAGAAGATTGACACCTCGCCTATGGAAGTTGGACGATTTCTAATATATTCCAAGGTACACAAATTATTTATGTGACCTATTATATAAATCTTTGAGTTAATTTCATTTTGTCCATTAATTAGATGTTAATTTTCAATTTGTTGATGTTTCACGAATGTCGTTAAAGGCTTACGAATGGAGCTTCCATGAGAATTAAAAATACCGGTAATTCAGTGATTGTCATACTATGAGCACCTACAAATAATTCATTTTTTTTATCAAATGCATGCTCCGGGAAGAACATAACATAATTGTTATGGCAAATATTACATGGAAGGAATGACAAAGAGACAAATGGAAATATTTGTTGTGACATCGAAGATAATCATGCCTTGCAAGTGTTATTATTAATTCTAATGGTGATGGTGGTGAACAAAATGCTAGTCTTCCTTGGTTATTCTGAACAACATAGCAATATTGTAAAGGTCCACTTGAAAAGTGGAGTTTTAGGTGGGGTTTAGTCGAGACATATAATATCTTAACTAAAACAAGGTGATTTTTGGTGGGGTTAAAACACATGATTGGCATACATTCATTAAGGTAATTAAGTGGTTTATAATATATTTTCTTATTGGTACTCATTTTTTGGAAAACAAATAATAATTATTTGTTTTTGTTCTGGAATGTTCTACCTTTATCTCTCCCAAGCGACTTTGACAACAACATAAAACAAATTATTTATGTACTTGGAAAATACATGAGGTAAAGTATTGTTTTATAAGGAAAATGTACTTCTTATGTGATTTTATTGGGCTTATTGACATATTATCTTTTATCTACAAATTTATGTTTTCCTTGATATTATTTTATTGCATGTCGACAATTGTAGGTGGCTATCATCAAAATAAAATCCATAAAGAAGATATAAAGGTATTGGAAGAGAAATTCCTCGACTAATATGTCAAATGAAAGTAGTATCTACCTCCAGCATTTTCAATGCACAAGAACACCTGATACACCAAGTTGGGGAGATTGAATTATGTGGACCGATACACACAAGGTCAATGTAGACGGTGGAGAAGTGATTTCAAGTCACTGAAGTCTTTTTGGTGACAAAGAGAATATGCGTATGGTTCTATGGTTGAGGATATATGAACATATCAATGCATGGTGTGTCAATATCTACCTAAATTAGCGAGAAAATATGAATGTGCCTTGCATTTGGCATCGACTCCATCAAAATTTGAAGGGGAGGTCTTGTTGGGGAAAAGATGAAATGAAGATTGTGAAAGTTAATTATTAGATGTTGATGTAGGTTTAATATATTACACATCTATTAAGTTATTCATTTATTAACAATAACTAATTAATGATATATTAAATTGTTATGCTATCATATAGTTGCTTTCCGAGAGTGGGATGCTACATTTATACATTGCAACAACCTTGATTGGATGGAACATTGGATAGAATATCTTGAGAATACTTGATAGGTTATCATGGGAAGGGGTGAGTAAGATGGTTAAAACAACACATTGTCATCGAAGATCAATTTCACGATCTTACATCAAAGGGAAGTTGATTTAGCCTTTAGTTTAAAAGATAAATAGGCAATTTCATTGTTACCCTCATTTTCCTAGTTTTTCCCAATTTTCCAATGTATTTTGGTTTGTTTAATATACTGAAGAATACTTCGATAGGTTATCATGGGAAGGGGTGAGTAAGATGGTTAAAACAACACATTGTCATCGAGATCAATTTCCTGATCTTACATCAAGGGAAGTTGATTTAGCCTTTGGTTTAAAAGATAAATAGGCAATTTAAATTTGTTACCCACATTTTCCTAGTTTTTTCCCAATTTTTCAATGTATCTGGTTTGTTTAATTATTGAAATATATATTTAGTAAGTCCTATATGAGGATTATTAATTCACAATTTATTTTTTACTTCTTGTCCATGTTGCAATTGAAACATCGCAAGGCTATGTGGTGTAATGGTCATAAATTTCGTATCAAAATGTTGGATGATAAGATGAAAACCTCGGATTGTGGGATAACTACAGTGTTTAAGGTCACCAACATTTCCTCTAGAAGTGACAGAAATCCGGAAGAAACTGAGAATAGGTACTATGTCCATTTGGAGGATATAATTGAGTGTGATTTTGATTCCTTCAAAATAGTTTTGTTTGAGGTTAAATGGTATAGGCTATGGATGCATGAATGTGATCCTGAAAGAAATATTATTGAGCATGATAATGGATTTACCATGGTTAATACAAGGGCATTTGAACCGGGTACAAAACCTTAACTTCTTCCAAGTCAATGTGAGAAAGTATTTTACTCAGAGGTACCTGGTAAAGCAGGTTGGTCATACGTTGTTAGATATGATCCAAGAGGAAGACTAGTAAAGAACAATCATGTAGCTGAGGATGAAGATAATAATGAGGAAGAAGATCATGATTATGAAGATCAGGAGCAGGTGGCTCATGTAGTCGATGTGTTAGATGAAGAAGTTGAAGAGGTTGATCATCTAAATGTAGGAGACGATGATCTCATTGATGATATCGATCACTATAGTAGAAAAAATGACGTTGATAGGAATGAGCCTTTCACCAATATCGATTCTGAACGAGATCCTAATACAAATATTGAACTGGATGAAGAAGAAGATGACTGATATTTAATTGTTGAAAAGAAGAGGTATGTTTTTATATATTTTATATGATCTTTATATGGTTTTATTTTGTATAATATATTATATGATACATGTTATTTATAATTTCAAATTAGGCAATATGGGGAAATTGAGAGTGATGTGCGGGGGGGGGGGCATAAATAGAGCTTCCACCTTCACGTGGTTTTTCCTATTTAGTAGAGAATGAAATATTCTTGAAACAAAGAGGAGCTCTGTGCGACTGTGCCTAATCATACCAATGATATGGTTATGTCGATCATCAATTCATCATGATCATTCTCAAAATTATCATTCTCCAAATATCTTATACAAATTTTACAAGGAAATTGTACTAGGAAATTCATCTATGGAATTGTTGTATATAGGTCCAACATAATGATCCCCTATAATGTGGACATTATCCCTCAAGTAGGTTTCATGACTTCATGTTTGGGTTGTATATCAATGTTTTTGTTTATATCCCACATTGTTTATTGTAATCTAGAAGGGTTGATCAATCCTTTAATTTTAATTTTTCAATCACATTTCCAAAATCATAGAAGATGTTTCACGGGGGGGTATATTTAGGGGAAGAATAAGTAAAGTTCAAATGCCCCTTTTGCATTCATATTTTTAATTCATCCTTGTCATTATTTAACCTAGTTTAGAAGGTCACCTAGTGCATAATGTGGAAGTGTGACCTAATTATTCTTGATATAATTGTTATATTCCAATACACTCTACATCTCATTGAATGCTATATATTTAACGATAGAAGAATTAGGTCACTTATGATTAGGTGACTTATGTTTCCTAATCATACCAATGATGTACTTAGGGAAACTAATTCCAGACCACCAATGATGGTTTGCAGGAAGCGCCTTCACAGAATCTGGTCTTTGTAAATATAACAGAGATTAGGCATCAAGTATAAAGGATTAAATTGATCCATGAAATTATGAATAATTTTTATGCTTCTTAGCTTATATGATTTGACTATAAATAATGTAACAATATTTCTTAGTTTATTTGATTTAAATATGGATAATGCAATGATATTTCTTATGAATTACTTGTATTAAATCCAATGCAATTTGTGTTGATTTATTTATTAATAAATAAATAAATATTTGGAAATATTATTTAATTTTAAGTTATGGGGTGATATTATCATGACATTATTTATAGTTTGGTTGGAAAAATGTATATCAAAAAATACATGGTGATATTGGTCGTAAGACTGTACCAACATATCAAAATTTCAACCCTAAAAAAGGTAGTTGGAGTGATAAACTGTAACGTCCTCCTCGTTACGACAACAACTCCGATAATAGGTGCAATTTTTTTTTGTTTTTAAAATTTTGTGCAGCGTGTAAAAAGGAAACAGACACACTTGACTCTACGTCGCCACCTGACGACTAACAAGACGCAACCACGATGATCAAAACAAGAAGACATAAGGCACAAAACAAGTAACTGCAAGCATTAATCGACCATAGACATAAGGCGCACAACAAGTAACTGCAAGCATTAAACGACATACTGAGTTATGTACATTACGAACACATATGGAAGAATCCATAGTAGTATATTTTACTATTTCTTCACAGGAAAGTAGGGCGTTTAATCTTAGTTCTCTGCTCCGGAGAAAGAGAATGTCAGATAGGCTCCTAGCCGACTGCTCAAGTAGAAACTAGTAATCTCTATCAGGAGGTCGCAATGGTGGGAACTCTGCTTTTAAAGAGCCCGAGACTACCAATACGACCTTAGAGGTGTGTCGCAAGAGTGGAAAACCTTCCTTTAAAGGGCCCGAGACTCTTGATACGACATTCGATTCTTTACACAGAAAATAATCACACACACAGACTTATATACAGAGCGACTAGCTTTATCAGATTGAAGAGTCTCATATCATACAACTGTGGGTTTGGACTATTCCAATTATAGTACTAACCCTGAAATTAATTAACAATCTCAATACATCCTATATGTTACATATACCATAAAATTGCAATAACATTATCCACAACAACATCACATTTTATATTGTCATAACTTTTAGAATTAACATTAAACGTTTCAGTACATAATCATTACCATAAAACAATGATAACCTTAGCATTAATAATGCCATAAGCACACCTTCCACATTACATTACGCCGATCATTACCCTAACCATTAACAGTAACTTAAACCTTATATTATATTAGTTTTATCATGAACAATAATAGCTTGAAGGTTAGCATTACCCTCGATATTGGCTTCCACCATAACATTCATTGCAGCTCCAATTACTCCATATAAATCCAATTAGTATATAGTTACCCCACCATTAAATTTCAAAACATAAAACATCACATTTTATAATACACGAGCATTAACCTTACCCTAATCATTTAACATGAAGCATTACATTACATGATTCTTCCATTGCGCGCAAGTCTCATTCATTAGGCAACATGTCATTCAATTCTTAAATAATCATGGGAGCCAAAATAAGTAAGTTTAAGCCATCATTAGAAATAACTATATAAAAACTAAATATATAGATCCACCATCTACTACATAAATCGTCAATGTGTAAAAACTAAATCTATGTCAATCATTCACTACATACTAACCACTGCTCAAGTAGCGATAACTAAACCATCGGTATTGCATCCATAAGGCCATAAGGTGCCCTCTAAAACAACACTAAATATACATCAATAAGCTAGTCGGAACTTCGCCAAGGTTAACATGTAAGTAACATCAATTGTAGGCTAACTAGCATGGCTAAAATTAAAAAGGGAGAGCCATTAGCAATTGGACACTAAATGCAACCAGTTTTAGCAAGGTTAACTGCAACCCATCCTTAATCCAACGTTCCTTCCAACTAGTCATTACTCTTGATGACCACATTAACATTGACATTACCAAGAATATTAGCATTAAGATAGGTTTAGGATACTTCATAAGTGTGAACTCCATGTTGAAGACTAAGGGATTAAAAACTCTCTCAACTTATCACAACATTGAAATGTTTTAAATTGATGATAAAATATTTTTAAGCTAAACGTTGAAATATTTTAATTATGGTATAGATCAAAATATTTTTATTATTAATAATTTTTAATTACCATGTATTGACTCCACTTAAACATAAAATTAATCACAAATCTTCTTTATACCAGATCGAAAGCAATACCTCTTATCCCAATGAATGGGTAAATCAATGAACGGATAAATTAATAGTTAATGTAAATAAATCAAAAGAATATTTAAAATTACATATCAATTTTATGTAAAATCGCTAAAAATCAAATGATTTTGATCAGTTGATAGTACCTCAAAAAGGTTATGTGGAGCGTATTTAAAGTTTGATCCCAACAATCAATTCCTAAAGCCTGTGTTGCAGTGCTTCTAAATTTAAATTCTTATAAAAGGATTTCCAAGCAGATAATGAGTAAATAGAAGTAAAATATAAGTATGGGGTCGACGGTGAATTGAAGTGGCACATTATTTTCTCTGTTCATGGATATTCAGGCCCACAGTTTATAAATAAAACGACCACAGTAATATTTAAACACACACAGAAATATAAAGACGCCCAGGGTAATACAAAAACGCCCACGGCAATGTAAAAACGCCCACGGCAATGTAAAAACGCCTAGGGTAATATAAAAATGCCATAGTGATGTAAATACGCCCACAACAATATAAAAACGCCCAGGGTAATATAAAAATGCCCATAGTGATGTAAATACACCCGCATCAATGTAAAGATGCCCATGGCAATGTAAAAACGCCCAGGGTAATATAAAAACGCCCACAGTGATGTAAATACGCCCAGAACAATAATAAAATGCCTAGGGTAATATAAAAATGCCCACAGTGATGTAAATATGCCCAGAACAATATAAAAACACCCAGGGTAATATAAAAACACCCCTGCAATATATAATTATAGCCACCATGATATAAAATGCCCCCATTCATATTAAAAACGCCCACTGAAATATAAAAATGCCCCTGTAATATCTAATACAGCCACAATGATATAAAACACCCCCATTCATATTAAAAACACCCACTGAAATATAAAAAATGCACACTGTAATACATAATTTCCCACAGTGATACCAACATAGTCATAAACGCAGGAAACGGTAGGTAAAACACAGGATTAAGTGGTCAAAATTCGTGTGAGTATCCTCCACAAATCGCCGAGATATACAACAGAATAAAATGCAGAGTTAGATTTATCTCTTTCAAGAAAAAAAAACGGAAGGCGCAGCAGGAGATCGCACAGATCCAAGGAAGGTCGGCAATGTTGAGATCATAAAATTCCTTTATCTAAAACCGACATGCAACAACAGAGTAAGAAGAATTATTTTTATAACTATCACACAATTACAATCGCCGAAGAGCGAGGCAAGAAAACCAATTAATCCAACGAGAACCCAAGCAGATTGAAGTTAAGTATTTTTCATCTCCCAATGCCAATACAAAAATGATGATAACAATAAGAGAGGGATAAGCTCCTAATACCTTCTATCATGCAAATGGAAAACATATCGTTGCCTTAACTCCCACCTCGAATGATGACCGCGTGCTCTGTTCCACTCCTGCTCTGTGTCATTCCCGCTCGCCGACCGCCAAGACTACACCGATACATCCCAACCAATCGCTAGGGGTACTCTGCTTCCCCCTTAGCCCCCTGAGACGCAAAGGGGCCACACACAATCCAGATAGTCCGTCTAGCTTCCGAGCTCGCCTCGCAAGGTCGAACTACCACTCCTATCCAAGATGGAAAATCCCAACTCTCCACAAGTAATCAGTCAAGTCACAATTCCGAAAGTGTAACGTTACACTAACAGCCGATTCCCCTCTTCCTCATCTTCCCTTTCTTTTATAGAGTTGTCCAAACCTCACACTTTCCCTAAATCACTTTTAAATTAAGTTTTAATAAAAATATTCTAAATATTCTCCTTCGCACAAGTGTCGTCCATCCCCCTCTTTTCTCCAATAATTATTTTCTTTAAATTTATTAATTGTCTCAATTCCCTCACCCACCTAGAGTTCTCCTAAATTTACTCCTAGGGGTTCCTAGATTCCCTTACGGGTTTATATACTTTCCTTAAAATGAAGTTGCTAATTTAGTTCATTTTAGAAGGTTCTTAATTGCAGATTCCTTACTATGTTGACGTCGTTTTTTACCATAAGTTCCCATCTTTCCTTTATTATGTTTCCTCCATTTCCCCAGTTTCCTAATTTTTATTATTCCCTTATTTCCCTTTTTATTAGAGCCAAAAAGGTAGTTTCTCTATTTACTCATTCCCTTTTATTATTAATTTGAAATCTTTTTACTCTTTTGCAAGTTAAATAAATTATTTCTTCTTTACAATTTAAAACCACGAATTTTAATTAAATTATTACTCTCTTTGTTTTAACCCAAAATATATGAAGACTAAGACTATTACTTAAGTGGTTTTTAGTTTAAATTTTTATTTTTATTTTTATAGGGTCCTTTTTCTTAAGGTTAGACAAAAAATTTACCTTACAGAAGTTTTAGACTTAGGACTTAGAGTCTGAATTGGGCGACATTTAATTAGGGAAGTTGTTTAATAATTTATTAATGTGTTAAATGTCTTAGGTCCATCTAGGTTTGATCCTTCATCAAAATCAATGCGACGTGCCCTTCAGGACGCACCACGTGCTCCAAGGGTGGCACTCTCCACGTTCGTTTCTTTTGCGCGACGTGCCCTTCAGGATGCACCACGTTCTCCAAGGGTTCCACTCGCCTCTTGTGTTTCTTTTGTGTGACGTGCCCTTCAGGATGCACCACATGCTCCAAGGGTGCCTCTCGCCAACTTGACTGATTGGTAGACATCTATAACCCCTGGTCTCAACACTCCGCCAGGTGAACTTGTGGGAGACTAAGGGCTCTAAGGAATAAGACCCCCATCTTATTGTGCGTCACTTAGAATCATCGTGAGCGATTGTTGCAGTCTTCCCTCACGGCATCGTGGATTCCTCTTGAACTAGGTAATCGTTAACCTACCGTTCGAGCCACGGCGAGAGTGCTAGTAGGCTGTGGCAGGACTGCTGTCCACACCTCTCCCTCAACTTCTCTGGAAATCGTGTGTGACCCCTTTACTCCATATGTGAATCTGGTCGACAAGCTATCGTCAGCCTGCATCATCAACAATCGTGTCAGAACATGTCAACATCATATCATCAAATCAATGAAACATCACAGTAAATAAATCAACC
>SNQJ01S0148859.1:35417-46755 GCA_010110895.2 Picea sitchensis
ATGGTTCACACTTATCCATGGGACATTGGTTCTCTAGTCTACTTCAACACTATGGTCCACACCTATCCATGGGACCTTGGTATATGGTTTTACATCAAGCGTTGAGGACAACGCTTTCATAAGGGGGATGGAATGTTAGGTAGCTAGAGAGGTAGTGGGGGGGGCCAAAGGGCCCATAATGATAATAGTGGATGGAATTCAATGTAAGGTGGACTAGGTCCACTATATTATTAAGCAAGGCCCACTATGGTAGTTAGATATAATAAATGTAAGAGGACTTCTTAGAAGGTTCTACTTCTAGAAGATTCCTCCTCTAGAATGTTCTTAAATGATGGTAGCACTATATAAAGGGGTTCAAGCAATGTAAGGGGACATGTAGAGAATTATTGTATTGTGAGTTGTAGCTCAATAGGAGGATGCCCCTCAAAGAGGCAAGTGAACAAGAGAGGATCCCTTCCATAATAGGATCCATTGTGTGGTGTTTCCCTACCTCAAGGGTTTCTATAATAAAGTTGTGGTTTTCTATATTGTTCTTTGAATCTTTGTGGTATTTCTTTATGCAAGTATTTGGTTCTTAACAATCGGATAGTCATGCTGGTAATGTGGTGCTCCACATGTCCAACATCCAGTCTTCGGTCAATTACTCTTGGTCCCCAAAGAAGAAGTTGTTGGCCTACTAGCCTGAGCTCCTGGTCCATTATGTTGAACCATCCTAACTATTGTTGTTGCGAGTGATGCTACTGCAATGTCGATGTCGTATGTCCCATCGGTCTTGCATGAGTCTTACCCTGACCCCCATTGGTTACCTCTTCCTCAGATATGAGGGCCTTATGGACTACGACTACATCGTGCAACGTCTGAGGCGTTAAGATCCTCACCTTCGCATGAATGTTATCCTTAAGTCTTAAATCCAACTTGTTGACCTTGAGCTTCTCGGTGTTAAGATGTGGAGCATACCTAAGAAACTTGATGAAATGGGCCTCATACTCGAGCATCGTATGATCACCTTGTCACAAGGCATTAAACTTATTGAGATGGCACTCAATTAATTCATTTGACAAATACCTCTCTTGAAACCACTCATTGAACAATTCTCATGACACGTCTTCGACAACCCTGTTCAATTGTGGCAAGAGCATCTTCCACCATAGAAGAGTGCTCCCCTTTAGCTGAAATACCGCCATGCAGACTTTGATGTTGGAGGGGTAGTCGCAAAGTGTGAAGCACATTGCCATGTTCTCCAACCATGCCTCGGTGGCTACGTCATCCATGGCACTCAAGAAATTGGGAAACTTGACCTTCTCAAGTTATCTGTGAATGATAGCTTTACCGACTGGGGCACGTTGTGGACCCTCAGCGGGTACAGGCGCATTGGCCTCACCTCCTTCTAAACAGTTTAATCAAGGCCTCTAACATTTCCTTGGAAGGACCTTTTCACACCCTCCACATCCCTTATAACAATCGGCTCCTCCCCAACAACTTGTCATTCCCCGTTGGGGGTTAGTCCCCTAGGGAGTGGGCACTTTTGGAGGCATCGCACCTCCTCCCCTAGCACCACATTGTGAACTACCACGACATCCTCTAACCATGATTACCGCATGGACAAGTTAAAAATTTAATTAGCGCTAAGTTATTAATCAATTGTATAATACAGTGGAGGGAGTGTCAATCCACAGTCATAGGGTTGAACCTGGCTCTGATACCATATGTAACAACCCTCTGTTACGTCTAAGAAAAAGCGAAGCACAAAAGGGATATTTTTTTTTTACATTAGGAATTTAATGTTAAATAAGTAAATCATAGTAATGTAGAATCAATGATATCATAAATAATGGAATTATAATCGTCTCATTGTTATAATCAATAACGTCACAACCAACTCATCAACATATTTAGTAATGCCATATAATCTATGATCATCACAAGTAAAAGAAATACCATCTACTCATTATTGAAATCAATAACGACGCGTTCAACACATCAACAAAAGGATATCGACACACAACATAAATTGTGTTGCCTCTTAGCACATCCCAATCAACATGAAACAAATTACAACTATGATCAACCAGATAATGAATATTAAATTGACTACCTGACCAACCTACCCTGGAAGGTTAGAACCTCCAGACACATAAACAACTCTCAAGCCCAGGTTCCAATTTATTTTAACCAATTAAGGTCTCAAGGCTGATGACTATTATGAGGAACTATGAGGTGTCTATATCCCACTAACACAATTAGTTCCAAGAAACTAGCTAAATAAACAACATCGATGATCACCAATTTCATCAATCCATCAATTCCAATCCCTAATTAAACATGGCACATGGGTAATCATTCGTATAACTCATCATATATCATATCAATTTTAAATTCGCGCAAGAAGTCTAATTTCTACAACAATCATTCATTATATTATAATTTATTACCCAAAATAAGTCTAATGTCTACAACAATCATTCATCACATTATAATTTATTGCACACAAGAAGTCTAATGTCTACAACAATCATTCATTAGATTACAATTTGTTGTGGGCTACTGTAAATCAACTCTAGAACGATAACAAGTCAACTTAATTAATGGCGCAATAATATACACCCCAAACATTTATTCATTAACATTAAACACTCAATGTGCAAGAGTAAAACAACTACATAACTCATCAGGTCAACATTAATTTCCACATGCAAGTTCAAGCAATCATAACTGATCATACCTCAACATCTACACCAGGCACGAAGAATCTGATTGCCCAATCATTTTTCATTAACATTTTCCAGTTAAAAGTAGAAAATGAGTTCAATGTATTTCTCAAGTTCAAGAGATTAATGAAGCGCACATAAATGTGTTAAAAATAGCTCAATCTATTGAAATTGAAAGAGATTTTTCTACTTCTAATTCGACTGTTAAAAGCATAAAATGTGTTAAATGTATTTCTCCAGTTCAAGAGATTAACAGTTCAGTAAACTGAACTGAAATTGAAAGAGATGTCGATACTTTCGATTCGACTATTAAAATTAGGAATTCCGAGAAAACGAATTATAAACAAGGAACATGCTCGAGCTACAACTGATTTCATAATCACCAGATACTAAATTAGTGTCTGGAAATCGATCTTCTCCTTGTTCATCAAGAAATTGTAAATCACATCTTGAGTGGACTGCGTCAAGATTTCTCTGTCTCCTAACCTTGGTAGTAGGGAAGAAGTTGACTATATTGTTAAACTTGCTTTGAGAGGGGCCTAAGGATTAATTTTTCTATGTCCTTCGAATCAAATGGATGCCTCTCTTGTTAAAATTGTTGTGAGGGTCAGGGAATGAATAAAGCTTGCTGCGAGAGGCCACAAAATGAATAATATATTTAGAAAATTCAAAATGATATCTATTAACTAAATTAGATCTATTATCTCTTGTAGTTTTGCCTAATATGAATGTTGACTATCATGCAAACTTGTATGTGTACAAAACATCAGCATGATATTAAAATCATCTCACTAGCATGATATCAAAATCATCTCGCTAGAATTGTGGAAATGTTAAATCTAGCCAATAAAATTTTAAAGTGAAATACCACTAATGGATTATATACCTCTCGTGAAGTTTTCTTCTCTAAGATGATTTATATATGATAGAATGCTTGTCTCTTAAATCATTACACCCATATTAAACATCATTTGTGAAATAAATATTCTCTTTCGTTTTTGATTCAATGGCATCCTTACATTCGTCGACAAATGAATTCAAGTCATTTTCCTCGTTAGATGTTAAAAAATCATTTATTATTATTGTATGGTGGTAAATAGTGCCCTATCCATAACTAAGAAGTGATACAAGCATTTGTTTATGAGTAGGCCTTATGGTACCAAATCATGGCCCACAACATATTTGACTATGTAGTGCTCAAACACCGGGTTGATATACCTCATGTCTTCTCAATAGTGTACATATAGGGGGTTTATGGACAACTTATTGGGCCATCAACCATTTACTTATTACCATGAGTGACTATTATTGTTCCCATAATACACTTATTGAACGAACATTATATCTATAAGGGTTTATGGTAGTTTGGGGGGGCCTTATGGAAATTTTTTTGGGCCATCAACTACTTCCTTACTAGCATGAGTGATTATAATTGCTCCGACAATACACTTATTGAACGATCATGGTATCCATAAGGTTTTATGGTAGTTTGTCGATTTACAAATGGTCAATGGAGGTGAAAATTATAAAAATGTTGATATATGTTTGCACTCATAGAACTATGGTTCCTTATATAGGGCATGTATGTTTTCTTGGAATGGATCACATGCCCCATGATAATCATATGAAAATTTTGTGTCCTAGATATTGGATGTAAACGATGGCCTATACCAGGGGAAGCAATGCTTGTACTGTAAATTTGAAAATTCCCATGACATGTGTGATCACCTATTGCCCTGCATAGGGCCCATGAGTAATATAATACATCCTTGGATGATGTAATAGACATTTATTAGCGTCCTTAGTGTGTAAATACTCAAGACAACAACCATATCTCACACATAGCCCTATGTAATGGATATTTGATGGCCCATGGAATTACACATGGTCCATGAGATATAGAGGTAGTTTGAAGGTATTCAACCTTGTCTTTTGACCTTAAAACATCTCCTCGATCCCAAGATCTATCCATGGTGTTGTAAACCATTAAATGTTCACCATATCATATTTGCAAGCCAAATATTCCCTATGAAAAGAATGTACAACGACATGAGGCTGCACATATGCCCGATGAGTCCCCTAATAAAATTTAATGTTCTAGGAATCTTTATTTTTAACCTAGACAATGGATTAGGTCATGATAGGAATCCATGGTTCATAAAACTTGAAATGTTGACCATTTAGAGACTATATGGTGGGTTGATTCCCCATGCATGTCCCATGAGGCCCAAAGACAAATTTTATATCCGAATTCCATAACGTTTGGAACTTGACCATTGTGCTAATCGTCTAGATGGACACCATATCCTACTTTGAGGCTAAATATTTCATATTCATGGCACATGATGGCTTAGTTCCATGAACATGACCAATGAACCCAAAAGGAAAATGTTATTGACTAATACATTTGACTTGTAATTCATCCATGGCATTGGCCTCAAATACCATCCTTGGTGTGCTAAATCTCTAAATGGTGACCATGTATTTCTCCCAAGTTAAATGTTTTCTATTTACTACATGGAGAGGTCATCAATTGAATCATAATGCAACGATATCTACATAAGATACAAGTTTCATTACCATAAAAAGAAACTCAGGCAACTCTGGTCTCAAGGGTTCCACTATGTTCAAGGACTAATGTTTTCATTTCTTGTCATATTCTTCAAGATTTCAGATGTTTTTTGTCATTAGGATGGGGAATATATGCAATAGAGTGAAAAGATCATTTAAGAAAGTTCTGCCACGTGAAAAAGTGGTTGATTTTAGAGAAAAAGAAAGGAAAATAATGGTACATTTTATGAATTCATTAGATGGGTGTTCAAAACCTACACCGGAAAAACAAGGAAAGAATAGAACAAGTGAGATGATCATTCCAACATGCTCATGACAATGAAATCATAAGAATTTTATAAATCCAATTTCAATTCCAACAACAATGAGTGTTGTTCTAGGTTTTGCCTCAAGTTCAACCAAGGTGGAGACCATGCAAAGTTTAACATTCTAATAACCCAAAAGGGTGTTTACAAAAATAACCATTTTCATTTTCCTTCAATTCTAAGACATAGCTAAGTAATCCAAATCTAATCAAATAGAGTATTAAACACAACAATTAAGTAATAAAGAAGGCATGTGGCATGTTTATATAATGTATTCAACAATTTCACACTTCATCGACATACAACTAGTACTGTGGGTGCAAGTTAATGATGGTGTATCACCGTGCATTAGTAACAATGCAAACATAGAAAAACAACAATCTATTAACTTGGAGGGATTATTCAAGGTAATTTTACAACAAATTTGAATATAGTGTAAAAAGATGAAATGTAAGAAAATGATTTAGACATAAAACCACATATAATAATATATTTTGATAGTTTCCAAATATATTTTTGAGACATACATATAAAAACATAAAAATATAATCCACTAAATAATAATAATAAATTTATTGTGAAATTAAGTAAGCAAATTTTGTGTTTACCCCCAAATTGTCACAACCATGAGAGAGAAACACTTTCTTAATTAAAATTATATTG
This sequence comes from Picea sitchensis, assembly GCA_010110895.2. Lineage (NCBI taxonomy): Eukaryota > Viridiplantae > Streptophyta > Pinopsida > Pinales > Pinaceae > Picea > Picea sitchensis. The sequence continues at coordinate 41,665 of SNQJ01S0148859.1, forward strand.
ATAAAAATATACAAAGTAAATGTTCTTAAAAGGTTATAGGTTGAAATAACATGATTGTAATAGTAGTTATGAAAAAATAGCTAGACAAACATTGCCAAAAAGACTAAAAAAACCATTTAAACTAATTATCCAATAAACAAATAAATTAAATGTAAAAACCTCTATCTAATATTAAACATTAAAAAATAAAATAACAAGCATAAACATACAAACCTACTCACTATCTCTTTCTCAAACCAAAATTAAGTTTACCTTACTAAAATACTATAATTAAAATTTAACCATTAAAAAAATATTATTTTTAATATATAGTAAAATAGCAAAATTAATTTATTATTAAGAAAGAATTTTATAGATTTATATATAATTTTTACAAATTTATATATAATATTTTTATTTAAATTCTTGGAAATAATAATATAGTTTTGTAGGTGTAGGTTACTGGTTGGTTCCAACCTTGCAAAGGGGTGTGTATTGTGAGTCAATTGTTGGTTCCAATCTTGCAAAGTTGTGTATATTTTGAATGTGACTATAAAATTTTTAGAGGTTATAGTAAGTGTTTGGCAAATTATTGATTCAATCATTATTAAAAAAAAATGATAATATTAAATAAACAAAACCAAAATTAAAAATACAAATAAATCAAAAATTTCTGTAAGGTAATCAAACTATAAGCTACCTATGAATTTGAGTTAAGTTTATATTAAGTGGAGTAGTCCTCCTTGGAAGACTGTCGACTTGTCCAACATCTTCTTAACCCACTCCAAACACATGACCATAATTAACCCACTCCAAACACATGACCATAATTCATCTAGATCATAAAATGGTTAATTATGTAAATGCAAGCACATAACTGAAAAGCAAATACATATAACAAACCATATGTATAATCACTATTCATTTAGATCATAAAATGGTTAATTATGTAAATGCAAGCACATAACTGATAAACAAATGCATATAACAACCCAGTTGTATAATCACTATTCATTTAAAATCTAAGAGTCTAAACAATATTATAAGCAGACATATTCAGACATAAGGATCTGGGCATGTTCATAATCCATTGAACATGCGAGCACCAAGTAACATTGTGTATGTTACTACAGCCAAAGTAACATTGTGTATGTAACTACTGCTTATTACTTGAGCTAATAAGCACCCCAAAAGTTAGGTTGACTAGTTTTGCCACTGCCGGCCTCTAAACAGTAGTTGGGCTATAGATGGTTAATAGTTTCAATATCAGTTAACGCTATCAGAAATATTTTCGGTTACTGACAAGAGACCATAGCATTTTGTAATTTTCAAATATTTATCAACGGGCAATTGACGAAACTTCAAAAAAGATTTATTACTATGTATAACGAAACAATTAGAGTAACTTGCCATTTGTCATGATTATGCAAATGATTCATGAGTATGCTTTCCTATTCTTCATATCTACAAACCCAAGCAAATTCATGAGTATGTTTCCCTATCCTTCATATCTACAACCCCGGTGGGTAGGCTCTTCCTGCTCTGCAGAAATAACCCTTTGAGGAGCACAGTGTTTGTCCTCAGAGCACACACAGAGCCCTTCCAAACCACATCCATCCTTCACTAAAACTAACCCTTGCTGCACTGTTCCCATCATGGCATCTGTCCACTCATTCGACATCAATCCCTTAGGATCATGTTTTCTCTTGTCTTTCAAGAAATCCTCGGCTTTACTATACTTCTACATGACTCCCACAAATGCAATATTTCGGTTCTTGCCCCAATGGGGAGTACCTCCATATTTGAACAAACCCATCTGCTCAATCTCTTCCAACACATCTTCGTATCATAGGATCTCGAGAACGGTATCATAGGATCATAGGATCTCGAGAACGGTAATACGTGACATCAAGGTCTACAGAGTCCTCATCAAGGCCTAAATATGCACTGGAAGCTTTCACAAAACGCATCAGAATACCACCATAAAGCTCGATCCCGCACAGACTGTTGGGGTTCAGGTCCCGAAGCTTCTTAATGTCTGTGATGAAGTCTTTGATCTTGGAGACACCAATGGCAATTGTTGTTTGATGGAAGAATTCGCCTTTAATGCGAGCATCCCATGCACAAGTTGTTAGCAGGGCATCTTCTGCAGATTTCAGACATCATCCAGAGGCCTGTACGTTGTTCTGATATCCTGTCACAGGATACTTTCTGAAGAATAAACCGTCGTTTTTAAAACCTGAAGCCATGCCTAAAATTGCCCCAACCTGAACCTTGGCTGTCATGCATTTCCCCTCGGCATCCTTTGTAGCTTCTTGGAGCTCCTCTGCCATCATAAATGATAGCTATTTAGAAAGGCCGGTACATACTAGTTTAAATTGTATCTTAAGTTTAGGGCGAGAGTTCGCTACCTCGCCCATAATGGGCGAGCTCCTAACGTATTCATTTAATTATAAACTTTAAATTGCAAAAACTTCCTCGCCCTAACCGATTTTTAAATTTACATTATGTTTACGTTTGTTTTGTTTTAACTTTTTATTAAGTGAAATTTTGACCGTTGTGTTGTTTTGAAATGCACCTATTGAACGAGCTATGGCTAGGCCTGCCGTCAACGTGGAGCGAAAGCCGATGAAGTCGTTGATCCCGTTTCCTGCTTCATCAACTGAAACGCGATCGTCCATTCTGTAGATAACTGCGCGCTGCCCGGGAAACCATGTCAAGTCTGCGAATTCATGGGCCATTCCAAAGTCTACTATATTCTCCTCTAAATCTCTGTCGTTGTTCTTTATGTTTGTGATGGATCTTTATGTCGTGCTTCACGGTCACCTGCACTCAGAAACCAAACTATAATTTTCTGGAGATATAAATATATTCTCCAACTCATACAAGTGAAGAAGAAATCCTCTAATTCTTTAAACGAATTTTGTATACAACACATTTGCTAACTCGAAGAATTATAACATTTGCGACTTTAAATACCAAAATAATTGTCTGGGAGTCAACCTCAAGTAGAGAAAAGAATATAATACTTTTATGTAAGTTTATAGAAGATCGTATCGGATATATGGGATTAAGAAGTACATAAATTTGTATTTAAATTTGCAATTTGGATGTCTTTTATCTGCAGGATACTTCAACCTGCAATATATTTTTTTATAATGTTGTAAGAACCTTTTTAATACAACTGACCTGTTTAATACAATTGCCTTTTTTGGTTGCCAAATTAAATAAGTTAATATATTTTTTAATAATGTTTTCAAACCTTTTTAATACAACTGACATGTTTAATATAATTGCCTTTTTTTTGGATGGCAAATTAAATAAGTCAGGGAAGTCACTCAGATTTCCATGCTATGCTTTTATCTTACTTCTTCATATATATCTAAGAATGTATTATCACATGCTTCCCTTAATTTCTCTGTGTTTGTAAGGTAAGTACAGACGTTTTTATTTGTTTATATGTTTTCATCTTTCTTAATTTCTTCTTGTTTGTAAGGTATACATGCTGTTGTTTGTTTATATGTTTCCGTCTTCTTGTTTCCAATTTTAGATGATATAAACCAAACCTTAATTTATGTATAGAGATTTCGAGTAAATGCTTTTATGTATAGAGATTTTTTTCTATTCAGTTTTTTACCACAATTTCTCTATCACTTTCTTTTCTAAAAGTTTCTAATAATAACTCACACATTCAACAAAGGTTTTCTTCAATTTCTTTTTTTTAATCTTCAAATTCAATTAAGAATTTAATGTTAGGTTTTCTTCAATTTCTTTTTTTTAATCTTCAAATTCAATTAAAAATTTAATGTTGAGGAATAGAAGAAATATCAAAGGATTTTTGGTACTATCTTGGATTTGGAATTGAATCTTTATAAATTATGAATGGTATGGACTGTATATTTTGTTTACATATATCATTGTAAATTCATCTAAACTCCTGATTTATCATGTTTTTAGGGGAATCAAATCTTTAGAAGTGCAATTCTTTCCTTTTCAATCCTAATTTTTTTTTCATTAAGAACTTCATCCCATATATATATATATATATATATATATATATATATTCAGAGGGAATTGGTCTATCTAACTTAAGAAGGAAAGGGATTCCTTGGAATTCTTTAGAATTTTATTTGTGTCTCAAATTTATATGTATTGTTATAATTTTGGTTTATATCCCTAAGATTAGCTTTTTGGTTTCCAATTATTGTCCTTTTTTCTTTTTTCTTGGCTTCTTTTACCTTGTGAATTTCCTTCCTTAATTTAGCTTTTTCTTATGGAATGAGGTCTTCATTTATAAATATTTATGACTCTTTTAAGATTGGAGATTATAAATATTTCTAACCCTTTTAAGCTTGGAGATTCACTAATTACGTCATATTTTTGGTCATTACAACTTATTGCTAGCAAGTCCTCATCTTCATGTTCTTTTAAACCAAAAATATGAGTTTGAAGGATCTTTTGTTACACTCATTATCCAACTCTATTAACTTATTCATTTCCTCTTTGATGAGTTTGAATTGTTAGTTATTTTTTCTTCTGGCTCTTTAATCATATATCTGATGTTGAGATTTGTTTCCACCTCTCCTTCTTGTGTTGATTATTTTTGTTCATTTCTTGTATTAGAGCCTCCATTTTCTGTGTCTAAATATTCTCTTCTAACAATCTAAATTTGATATTGGGTATTTCCTTTGCTTCTATCTACTCATGTTCTCTAATGATTCTATATGTTCATAAAGACTCTCTAGGGCTACTTTGCTAGGCCTCCTTTTAATAGGTTGAGGTTTTGGAATATGTGGTGAAGTGCTCATATTGAAAATAAAATAAAATAAGAGAATGAACTTATGCACATGAGTTACTAATCATAGGAAACTACCTTTCAAATTTTCACCCCAAAGTATACCTTTGTTCCAATTCACCCTGATATAAATATAAACCTATCACCTTATGTATGAACCTCCATTCATATTTACTAGTGAACAAATTCACCATAGATATACACCTTCATTCAAATTTACTCTAAAGTAGAAACCCTTCATCATTCAAATTCACCATAGTTATAAACCTATGTTCAATGTTGGTATTGAAATATTCATTCACCATAGTTATAAACCT
>SNQJ01S0148861.1:8255-23504 GCA_010110895.2 Picea sitchensis
AGCCTGGATAAAAAAGATGAGACCCAGGGTCTTCAATCCCGTCACCTGAAAGTATGAATCTAGCCATGTGATTACATGTGCTGAAGTCGAACATGGTAGAAACCACTTGATTACCGGTCATTGATGAAAACCGTTAACAAGTGCGAGGGAAATCACCATTGATGTCAATGAATCCCAAGGTACCGAAGTACAATCCAAATGAATGCGAATGAATGAGCTGAAGTCAAACACTCGACGGAATCTCTCGATCAGGGATCAATGATGTGAAACCCCTTTCGAAAGCGAAGAGACCTGCCATTAAGGCATGCAAGTTCCAAGGTACTAAATGATTTCTAAGTCTCATTTCTGGATAATGAGTTGGAGTGGACGGAACAAGACTCGTCACAGGAGGGCCTTAATGTATCCCCCATCAATGACATGAAATAAGTAACAGATTTTGAGGATGAAACAAACTATGAAGACAGGTCGAAAAGGACACAGGGAAGGCCGACATAGTAAGAATGGACAACTGCAGATGGCTGACTCAATAGAGGGCTTGCTTGGATTTCTCTTGAACATATGAACGACATGACCAAGGACTTGGCAGCACTGACTCAAAGATGACCCAAGATATGACCTTGTAGCAAGTCGAACGAGAGACAAATGGATTTCCCAACCCAGATTCAAATGACGAATAGGGGGTGTCATGTTCAAGAGCGACGCTTACTTCCATTAACACAAATATGAAAACATATCCCTTTCCCAAAATTTCCCCCACCATTTCTGGTGAGTACCTCGTTATTTTTACACAAGCTTGAGGAGGAAAACATATGCTTGTCGATGTAAGCTCATCCTTCGGGTGAGTCCCTCGGAGTATGTTTAACGAACCTTAGGAAGGAGTGGCTCGGTCCCATATGGGCCTTTCGATGTTTGTTTTACGAGTCCAAAGAAAGAAAACTCGAGAGTTTTTCATGTTTTGAGAGTCTGAAAAACGCTTAAAGAGAACTCTCCCAGTTCCTTTTTCGTAAATAAGTTCGACGAGACCGAAAAAGTGATAAACTATCTCCTGTTGAACATTTTCATTAGATACTTTAACGAGCGTGAAAAGAACAAGATCGCTCGGCAATCTTTTCATTTTTTATGGAGTGTGAAAAGAGCTTAAAGGATACTCCCTTAGGTTCGTTGTTTTTGTGTTACCATGATGAGTACGAAAAGACGAGAAAAAGTATACTCGGTTACGTTCTCATATATTTTCACACGTGAGAACGAATGAAGACCTAGCTCGAGGTTTTGCCTACAAAAACCTTAAAAAAGTAGTCGTACATGCGACAAAAAGAAAAAACACTCGTACCCCCTTATTCGGACTTCGAAGTAGCTATATCTGCAAAAAACCATACTCAGAAGGCTATTAGGGAATTAGGTTTTTATAAGCAAAGCAATAAAAATAATATAAAATACCAATAAGAAATGGTAAAAAGTGAATAAATATAGGCGAAAAGGACTTTTTACCATTTCATTGTGATTTTGCCAAAAACTTGTCCAACATACCTCATTTTCCCCCAAATTTCTTTGCTCGATTGTGGGAGGCACAAGCGATCATTCGGCGAACCATTTCAGCCAACGAGGTAAGCTCTTGATCCTTCAACTTTTCCATGGTTTATTTTTGTGTTTTATTGGCAATGTTTTAGGTTTTGAGTCCATTTTAGGGTCGGAACATGCGCCCAAGCATTCTTGCAGGTGGGCCTTGTGGGACCTGCGAGAATATAGGATTCTCACAGGTGGCCTTCAAGGCACCTGCGAGAATCTTGCACTGTGCAAAAGGCTCACCTGCGGGGGCCAAACAATGGATTTTGAAGTAAGGTTTTGCTCAATAAAAATTATGCAAGAGTTTAAAACAAATTGTTGACTCCCCTCTCATGGCTCTTTTGCAGGTGTTTGACCATCACAATGTTGGAATAGAGAGAAAGGGAACATGAGGAGGATGATTCCATTGTCGGGAATGACCCGGGTACAGTCGTTGCCCTCTGGGATTGTGGGCTATTGAAATTTTTCAGGATTCCAGGCATGAGAGCCCAACTCAGGTTGTTGGAATACCTAGTCCACATGTGGGACGTGGATCAACAATTATTTCACGTGGGAGTCCATACACTGACCCTAGATATCGAGGATATATATTTTCTAATGGGGTTGTCACAACGTGGATACCATGCTAGTTTGACCAGAGGTGGAGGTGACGAACTTCCCATGAGCGAATATTGTCGCAAATACTGTGTTCACGAGGTAGAGAGAAGCAAGGGTAAGGTTTCCATTTGGGGGGTCCGATATTTGACCCTACGGACAATCTTGTTTACTATTGCACGCATGGATGGGAGTGCGGATCCACACATGGCTCTCCAGAGCTATTTCCAATATGCCATAGAGTGCACAGAGCCTCAGGTCTTCAACTGTTTGGATGCAGTTCTCAACAGTATGAAGAGACAATTGACGAAGTGCAGAAAGGGTGACTTGAAGCAGTTTGGGTACGGATCACTTTTGGTGTTATTCTTCCTCGAGAGGGTCCCACTGCTGTGACTATAGGTTGATTGGGGTTTACCAGCCCCACAGGATCTGAGGATGCTGAGGTGGTGCAACCTCATGGCTCGACACGTAGCAGGGCCCATAATCAAGTATAATGATTCATTTTTTGACTGGTTGAGGCCCCATATGCCAATGATTGACGACTACGCATATGTTGGTTTGGATTTCCGAGGGGATCTAGATTTGGCCTTGCCTAAGGATGCTCAGTGAGGTGACTTAGGTAAGAAGTACACATTTTGTTCTTTTTAAATGTTTTTGTAATTTTTATCATATGAAATGTTTTTGTGTTTATCCAAGAACTAATCCAACTTTTTTTTTTTTGATGACACAGATGTAGGGCCGTATCGACCTCCAGGAACGTCTCCTATTCAACGGTGAGGAGAGGCGGCTCCAGTGGCGAGATGGTATGCCGAAGACTACGAGGCAGTGGAACAAAACTTAGAGGGGTTGACGGCGGACGTCCCAGATATTCCTATTGAGGAGATCCCGAGACGTTACCAGTGCCATATTGTGGGCGTGTCCGAGTCTCTCAGTCGACTGCTTTGTAGGGTAGCCTGAGCAGTTGTGTGTTATCGTGAGCGTCATCCGTGACACTATTTTGTAGAAGCTATGGGCTTCGTATTTTGAGATTATGATCCTTGGACATAAAATTTTTGTAAAAAATTTTGATCGTTATATATATATATATACGGCTTATACCGACTTATCTTGTGTTGTATATATATATATGGCTTCTACCGACTTATCTTGTGTTGTGTTATACATGTAATGTGTGATTGGTTTATAAATGTCCCAAATGTCTGTCTAACACATAGTTAGCTAAAACATCAGTCAATGTATTACTCATCTTAAAAATGTGTTTTTGGAAGAAGACAATAGTCACTTTTCTCAGGCAAAAAGTCCTTATGGGAGCTTGAGTACATCACTAGTAGAGACATCACTAGAGTGACCAAAATCATGTGTAACAAAATGCCCCCAAAGTATGAGGCTGGAATTTATGACAGCCGAAATACTTTGTAAACTGCGTGTGTGTGTTAGAAACAAGGAGCGCACCTAATCGAAAACCTGTAAACAACCAAGCATCTGTAGAATATAATACCAGTTATGAGGTAGGCATTCCCATGTTCAGATCACAAATGAATGGAATCATAAACATAAGTCATGGCCACCAATCATACACTGTGGATCCATGTCGTGGCATCGCGACGGGTTTCATCTAATTGCATAAGATACAACAGACGTTCTTCTTTGGCAGAAGTGTTCGGGAGAAATTTGACGGCTAGTTTTTGGGAGGGTATCTCACATTCAATCGACAAGATGGATTCTAGACCATAGACTAGTTGGAATGGTGTAAACCCGATAGCAGACTTAAAGGATGTCCGGTAAGCCCATAATGCTGAAAACAACATCGTGTGCCAACTCGTTCTGTGAATCCCTATCATTCGTCGAAGCATGGTAATGAGGACCTTGTTTGTTGCTTCAACTTGGTCGTTGGCTTGTGGGTAATAGGGTGTTGAGTTTTCATGGCGAAGACCCAACTTTTCAGTGAGTTCATACATCATGAAGTTTCTAAAGTGGCTACCTTGGTTAGTAATGATAGCCCGAGGAACACCAAAACAAACAATGATGTGATTGAATATGAATAATGTTGTAGTATTTTCAGTATTGTTGAATGTTGGCATCACCTCGGCCCATTTCGTAAAATAATCTACGGCTACAATAATGTATCCATGCCCCCTGGCTGAGTGAGGGTGACATGTCATGAAATTGATACCCCATTTCACAAAAGGACCCATGAAGGTTATAGGGTGTGAACGTATTTTATTGTTGTAGGTTTGGCAAGCATGGCATTTTTGGACAACAATTATACAATCGTTGAATAAAGAAGGCCAAAAATACCCTGCCCGAAAGATTTTCTGGGCAGTAGCATACCCAAACATGTGACCACCACAGGCTCCAGAATGGAAGTCATTCAGGGCTTTCTCGGCTTCGTCAAACGTGAGGCAGCGTCAAAAAACAGAGTCAATCCCACGACGATAAAAAGTATCACCGAGGATAATATACTGACGGGATTGGTAGCGTATTCGACGGCAGTCAGTTCTAGACAAATTGGGCTGGAAAGTCTGGGTCTGGAGATATATGATGATATCTCTGTACCAAAGGTTATCAGAACTGATCAGGAAAAGGGATTCATTGGGTAATGAATCTTCTGCTAATTTTTCCGTCTCAGAGCAGGGAAGGTCGCATATCAACTCGACAAACACCAATGATTTCTTGGACTTAGCGCGTTTGAATTCTAAGTCAAAATCTTGGAGTATTACGATCCATTTGGAGTATTTTCCCCCTAGCAATTGACGTGTAAGAATGTGCTGCATAGGGTTGCAGTTAGAAATCACCATAGTTTTGCGTAAAAGGATATAGTGCCAAAAACGTTGAACAACTTGGACGACTGTCAAGGCCAGTTTTTCAACATGTAAATACTTGGTTTCGGTATTTGTGAGATTCCGACTCAAGTAATAAATGACATGTTCGTCATGAGAATCATCCTCCTGGATGAGAACCATAGCGATGGTATAGTCCGAGGCTACGAGGTATAGGAAATAATCCCGACTATAATCAGGTGGGAAGAGTAGAGGGGTATGTGTCAAAGACAGTTTCAAAGCTTCGAAAGCTTTGTTGGTAGTGGTATCCCATACGAACTCATAACCTTTCTTGAGTAGTCGCGTAAATCCAAGAGTTAGCTCAACATAGTTCGGGATGAAACAACGGAGAAAGTTTGCCTTCCCTTGCAAACTGTGTAACTGGCGAAGTGAGGAAGGGGGAGGGAGATTGAGAATCGCCTTGACCTTCAAAGGATCTACCTTGATCCCTTGATGTGAAACAATAAATCCTAGAAGTTGGCCGTATTCTACGCAGAAAACACATTTGTGGGGATTCAAGCATATATGGTAAAAATGACAACGAAGGAAAATGTCGCGAAGGTTTATTGGATGATCTACACGGCACATGGAATGAGTGGGTAAGTCATCGAGATATGGCTACACAATGTGCTTTATGTCATGAAAGGCATAAGACATAGCATGTTGAAAAGTTGCACCGACATTATTTAAACCGAATGGAAGTTTCCGATAGGTGAAAGTGTCCCATGGACAAATAAAAGTGGTCTTGTGTTGGTCTGCGGGTACGATATTGATTTGATTATATCTAGTGAAACCGTCCATCAGAGAGAAGATTTCACTTCCGGCACAATCGTCAACGATCTGGTCAACGAAGGGGGTAGGAAAGTTGTCTTTAGAATAAGCTTTGTTAATGTCCCTATAATCAACGCACACATGGATTGTGCCTTGTTTCTTGTCAATCAGAACAAGATTGGAAACCCAGTCAGTTAGAGCCACCGAGTAAATGAAGCCAGCCTTAAGAAGTTTCTCAACTTCAAGCTTGATAGCGGTTGCTTTACGTGGGTGGACCAGACGAAGTCGTTTCCGGATGGGTTTAGCGCCCGGGTATGTCTTAATTTCATGTACCACAATGTCGGGGTCAATACCTGACATTTCTTCATAGCTCCACGTGAAGATGTCACAAAATTCTTGGAATAGAGACTTGTAGGTGACCACTTCGTCACGGGAACACAAAGCTCTGATATGCACATTTTCGACAATTCCAGGTTTTATGGATATGTCGAGGGGGAGGGTGGGTGAGATGTTACTTAAGTTCCCTTTGTAGAACAGATCCTGTGTAGACTCGGGAACAATAGAAATGACGACAACGGTCGACGGGGTTGAGATTCGTTGGTAACCCTCGATGGTGTGTTTTTCCAGAAAGAGGATGGAACGATGATGTCCATCATCCCAAGGGGTGTCTTCCATCGACATAACATATATAATCATCTTGTCCATGGGAAAAATGACGCGGAATGGATCCGGAGATAAATCACCAAGGGAGGGGGTAGAAGGGGTTGCCAATTGAATGGCTTGATAAGTGGATTCGACCAGACTCAAAGGCATTTCATCGCCATAATGAAGATGATCGCTGAGGTTGGGTACCATCCATGGGTCATAAGATGCAGGGGTTCCGTGAACAGAGGTGGAGATCATGTTGATCGAGGCGACAAACGGATGTGGAACATTGAGTGGTGGGATGGGGAAAGTACCCATCAAAGAGGAATATTTAAGAAGACACACACCAACGTTCTCAAATCCAGGGGGGGTTTTTGCGATGAAAGGTACATTGCCGACATGTGCATCAGAGTGAAAGAAGGCCAATTGGTCTACGGTAACTACTTTTCCTTGATGTGGGAAATGCACGACACACAAAAGAGTGGACACAACTACATGCATGGAATCGATCCACCTACGACCAAGTAGAAGGTTGTAATCGAGAGGAGCATCAAAGACCTCCACTTCAACTTTGACCATTTTTCCTTCTAACATAATAGGCAATGAAGGGAGGACACTGTAAGGCTTAAAACCAGAGCCATTGAAGTCTTTGAGCGTGTTGTGGGATTCAGTCAAAGGAGGAGAGCCGATGGCTTTCCAGCAGGTAATAGACATGACACACGTCGAGGCAGCCTCATCAATAAATGTTCTACAAATGTTTTTTTTGTAGACAATAACTTGTATTTGGAATGCGAGTTGAGGGGGTAACCTTGGAATGTGATATTCCATGTCAAAAATTATTAAATTTGTATCCGTAGGGTCAATTCCACCAATAGATTTCAACAGTGCCTTCCATTGTATAAGACAACTCTGAAGGACTTCGAGGGCTGACATCGCAGACGGTGCTTGGGCCAGATCTTCGACAATACTGTAGTTATGGGTAGCACGTGCATGAGGATTAAAATCTGATCTTCGAACAACACCCTTTGGAGGAGGGTGAAGGACTGTATCTAGGCTCGATCATTCGAGATGAAGAAGACCATTGGTAGGTGGAGTTGTGGGAGATGGTTGGACCAACAAAGGAGGTATTACATCAACCTTCTCTTTGGAGGAAGAATAATCTTTGGCTCGAGTGGTAAGTGTGATGTCATTCTTCTTTGAATCAACTGTACACATTAAGACATATGATGTATTGGAGGGGGAAGGTTGGTCATCAATGACCAATTGGGCATGTTGTTGAGAAGGGAAGGGTTGTGACAATACGACCGGAGGGTGTGGTTTTGGGCTCCTTTGAAGGAACTTAGTAACCTTGGCTTGTCTTGGACAATCCTTAGTGTAGTGATCATCACCACAGATAAGACAAGGGTATCGAGGTTTGCGCTTATCCCTATCGTCAATAGGTTGTGTCTTGGTTTTCTCAATTTGCGGATTATTTCTATCCTCCTTGTTCTTACCCTTTCCTTTTTTGGATTTATTTTTGCCGGCGAGGGTAGATTGAACAGAGTTTACCTCAGAAGTCTTTCCGGTGGGAGGGGTAGAAGACGGTGCATTTTGAACATTATAAGAAATGGATTTGGGGTTCTTGCTAGAGGTTTGGAAGGAATGAGGTTGGGCATGGAAAGTGCCAATCACACCATCAGTTGCATGAGAAGAAACAAGAGTAGTTGAAGTACCAGAAGTAGAAGGACGAGGTGCGTCAGGGAGCAAGTCGTAAAGACTACCCGTTTGGGAGTAAACAAGGTTGAGATATTGAGCGCGATTGATTGCCTGTTCTTCTGTGACAACTCCACCCATGGCAATGTCATGAGCAATGCCGTTCATGAATGATTTCGTGAACCACTCTGCCAGCAACTGATCGAGAAGTTTGAGTTTGATGAGATATCGTCTCCGTCGCCACTCATGAATGTGATCAGAAATATGAGTGGCTTTGGTTTGTTTGAAAGAACTCAAAATTTCGGTTCCCATTTCTTAGCGGATCGGTAACTGGTAGTGGGTGAGGAAAGCCATAGTAAGGGTGTTGAAGTCAGTGAAGAATCCTCGTGGTAATTCTATATACCACTTCACGGCGGAACCTGTGAGGGTCCACTGAAAAAGGCGTAAACGAATAGAGTCATCCATCAAGGAGTTGGATGAGCACCAGAGGTGAAAAGTCATTACATGATTGTTCATGTCCTCTCCCGGCTTACCATCGAATTTGGGGATGTCGGATGGTAGTTTGGTCAGTATGGTGGGCCATTGAGGAGAGTGACAGATCAGATCATTTAAAATTCTTGACAAATCTGGGAGGTCCAGGGTGGATAGGAAGGGTAAACCAGTGGGACCATAAGAAGTTTGCATATAATGCGAAGATCTGGGCAGATTCAGTTGTTGGTGTGGAGGTAAGTAATTCATAGGGTTATACCCTTGAATAGGGGCCTAGGGTAGAGCATTCAAGCCCCAAATAGGATTAGACGTACCTGGATAGGGTTGGCCTGGACTAGGGGGTATGTTGGAGATAGCTTGAGGCTGTGGCCCCCCAGTCGAGTGAGGATTATGTTGAATAAGATAATTCCAATAGTGGGCCAAGGATGGAGGTATGTTTTGTCCATAGGGTGGGGTAGGTGGGGGTTGCATCCCAATTGGGATTTGTCCTGCAAAAAGGGGTTGGGTTTGGCCTCCTTGGTGAAACTGTCGACCAACAGGAATCCAATAATTCGGTGTGAAAGACGGGATGGTGCCACTAGGATCAGTGCCTCTGATAGAGGATGGAAGATGTCCTCTGAAAGGGGGTCGAGGAAGTGTCAGAATGAAACTGGGAATGAGATGGTGCCCAGAAGGAGTGTAAACGCTAGGAGTCCCGGATGTGATTTGTGTAGGAGCGAGAATAGAAGCATTCAACACATGATATCCATGCGGAAGCGTTGGGGTGAATCTAGGTGAAAGCGGTGTGCCAATGGGGGCTTGGCTAGCAACTGTAGTCTCGGTGCGAGGACTCGTAGTATTTGGGACCATTGTGTAACAGACCGTTCGTAGGGGGATAGTCAAGATGTGGTCAGTTGGTGGAGCGTCTGTACCAGGAAAATAATATGCAGTAGTAAAATGTATTGCATCTGGATTAGATGTTTCGGGTAACTCAGGTGTGACGGTGATATCAATGCCTGCTCCTGAGCCAAAGAGATCCTGTCTAAAAATGCTAGTAGTCCAAAAAGGATATTGACCCTCAGGTCCTATGAAAGGTCCGGTTGGTAATCCAGAAGATTGAACAACTATTTCTCCGGAATAATTCACTCGAACAATACGTCTCTCAGAGTCAGGAGGAAGTCGAAAGTCCTCTTGAGAATTGGTAATTTAGAATCGTTCTAGAGAGTTAGTCCTTTCCACTTGTGGAGTGGCAACGTCTTGGACTTCACTCTGTTGAGGAGAGCCCTCCAGTGAGTTGGTAGGCAAGGGTTGAGAACTTTCTAGATCTTATGGGGGTAGGCCTTGCATTCTACACGAACGACATGGAGGGTCAATTGTGATCGAGTTAGAATCTTATGAAAGAAATTCTATGGCCAACTTGGGTAAACAAACAACATGCGCTAGTAAAATCTAGGAAGAAAAACCAAGCAAACAAGACCTTCCAATTCCGAAGTTACTAGTTGGTGATGAAATCCAATGTCGCAACGACGAGACAAGAAGGGGCTGGGCTAGGGTGGAAAAGTTACGTTGACGACCTGCTTAACGGACTTACGCCCTGGTGCAAGCTCCCACACATAGTCGTGGGTATACCCTCCAAGGAGCCTGAGTGAGTCTGGCCAACGTCCATTCCAGGTACTGTGAAGACTTATCCCTTCATAGTCACCTTGTGTAAGACCCTAAGAAGGTAGGCTACTAAGGTTACCACCAACAACAATGATGCCTGGGGGGACAATCGACAGTCTAATCCACACACAAGGGCATGGTATCTAGCCCAAAATCAGCTTGAGAGGCTTCCACTCATCATTGTGAGTATACCTTCAAGTGACCCTCGTAATACGTGCAATCTCTACACCGATATCAACAAAGCAGGGTGAGTAACTCTGTCAATCTCGATGCGACCTCAGGTTTGACCCTTGCGTGAGNGTGTGTAACTCTGTCAATCTCGATGCGACCTCAGGTTTGACCCTTGCGTGAGAAGGGCTTCCCAGGACAAAATGCTGCAAATGGAATTTGACACTCCTTATCACAGGATGCTATTGTGTGTTTTGTGCTTTGGAGAGTGTGTCTCACTGCCTATTCCAAAGCTCTAGCCTAGCTAATGTTGGTGTAAAAGAGCCCTAGAAAAAGTTACTAGTTGAATTTTAAAGTTGCGCAATATTATTAAAGGATGTTGTTACGCAAAAAAGGAAGTGGAAATGAAACCGATGTTGTGTGAGACTCTGACCCAACAATGTGTAAATAAGGATGAATGATACAATTTTTTGTTCGATGAATCCTATTTATAGGAGGGAAAGAGGAGTTTTCTGGAACAATGCAAACTACGATGTATGATCTTCTCTGAAATGTAATATCAAACAATCGTGAACAATGCAAATTCCCTATTCGTTCTCTTTCAATACTTGAATGCCAATATTTTTCGAATACAAGGGTGTTTAAAAAAGAAAATGTCTTTAATTTTTTATTAGAAACCAAACAACAGGGATGGAACTAAGAAAAAACAATCAACCAACGAAAAAAAAATACACAACAAACACCCAAATCGATCTTTCAATGAAGATAAGAATAACAAACTAACAATACCAGTCTCTTCAAATGCACATGGGTAACAATTTTCCAAGTAATAAGCAATTGAAAAGGACAATTAATCTCAACTTTTAAACCAATCAAAGGCTCCCGACCAAACAAGCACTTGGATTTCAAAACCGAAGATTATACCCTTATTGAGAAAAGGTCAAGAGGTAAAAATTGAGAAAAAATGATCAAGAAGAGATTTCAATTTCTGAAAACTAATCATTTGCAAGATTTGAAGTCAAGAAACATTCAAGCACTGGCCATAGAAGTTCTTCCTAGAAACACAAACAAATCTGGGCATTTGAGGACACAAAAGACTTAATCCAAAAATTTTACAAGTGAGTTCGCAGGCTGGCAGTGGAGTACAGTGCGAGAATTAAGGATTCTCACAGGCTAGACACAGGCAGGTTGCGAGAAGTTCGCATTGCACTGAACACTAGGGTGCGAACTCCCGTGATTCTCGCATGCTACAGAAAGGTGCAGTGCGAGAAGGTCTGTAATCAAGCAAATTTTGGAAAAAAGACAAAACTTCTGAAGGAACTTCTGGATCTAGGGAGTCTGTAAGGGTCTCCTCAAGACTCAGAGATTGATTGGGAATGAAAAGTGGTAGGTTAAGAGCAAATGGCCAAGAAAAAACCACCAAAATGGGTTGTATCCCAAGTGGAGTCACCAATTTTGTTATCAGATAAAACGGTAGGTGTGGACACTAACAGATCTCCCTAGATCCACCTGGATCTAGAACAAAACAGGACAGGACACAACTCTTTCCCTAAGTTGTAGTCATTGAATCTACTAATAAGAAGGAATGAGTGACATACCTTTATATCGCTTCCTTAGGTCTCTGTTGTTCCCGCTTCGCTCCGATGCTCTTGTGAAATCAGGTCCAAGACAACACAAACCAACCAAAGTGAAGATAGCAAAGTACATTCAATGTCAACCTATTCATATGATCAAGGAGTTATGCAATAAAATAAGAGTGATTTTATGGGAAAGGGACATGCCACTGTATTATATTAAATGAAAGTAGAAGATACAACCAGATCGCCTTGATGTCGCAAACTTCCTTTCAGTGACCCTTGGTTCCAACACACACACTTGCTCTACATTTGCATGAAGAAAGTCCGATACAACTTTATATACCAAAAAGAGTCTACAAGCTTCTATCCAAGTAGGGTCCTTCACACAATTCTTTCACCAATTCTTCATTCAATCTTGCTTAACATTTTCCATGAGAAACCCTTCAATATATAGGAGAAGGAGAGATGGTTACATGGATGAGGATGATCCCACCAAATCTGAGAATTCAGTAGGATGCCAACCATGCGAATGCCAACTCATTTTCTAGAAGATTCCCTTCTAGAACCTTCGTGACCTCTTCTCTTTTCCAAGCTTAAAAACAGTTTCGCACCCTATCTATAGAGCAGATTACGAATAGTTCACACCCCAAGTGTGGGTTGCCTGCGAGAATGGAGGATTTTCGCACCCTATAATATAGGCAGCCCATGAACTCATCTTAAACATGTGTTTTTGGAAGAAGACAATAGTCACTTTTCTCAGGCAAAAAGTCCTTGTGGGAGCCAGAGTACATCACTAGTAGAGACATCACTAGAGTGACCAAAATCATGTGTAATAGAAGCGACAAGAGACATGATAGCTCTAATGGAAGTATATCTGGCAACTGGATCAAATGTTTCATCATGGTATTTTCCCTCCTTCTGGGAGAACCCTCTAGCTACGAACCTTGCCTTATATTTATCCACGCTTCCATCTGCCAGATGTTTGATCTTATATACCCATTTTGAAGTTGCTACTGATTTTTCTTTAGGTCTAGGCACAATTTCCCATATATAATTTTTCATGATGGACTGGTGTTCTTATGTCATGGCTTCTTTCCATTGTTTCATCTAAACTGCCTCTTCAAACATGGTAGGTTCTTCATCTAGAAGCTTTTTCATACATGCTGCATAGTTGGAGAATCTTTTGGGCTTCTTAATTTTTCTAAAGGTCCCACTTGGGGCCTTGATTCTTTCTGATTCTTGTAGGGTTTCTTCAAGCCAAGATGTTCGTTTCTTTGTCTTAGGTACAATGTCTGAATCAATGGTCTCACATGGTTTCATCGGATGATCAAGTTGTTCCTTTTCTTCATTTTGGTTTCCTGGAAGACACGTGCCTTCTTCAATAGGCTCTCCATACTCTTCTTCTTCTATAGTTTCTTCTATGAATTTATTGAAAGCCATCTTTTCATTGAAGGTCACGTCTCTGCTGACTTCAATCTTATGTTGTTCTGGGATATAGATTCTATAAGCCTTGGATGATTCACTATATCCCACGAATATGCCCTTCTTTCCCAAGGGTTCTAATTTATTCCTTTTGTCCTTGGGAATGTGAAAGTAAACAAGACATCCAAATATTCATATGTTTTCCACATTAGGTTTCTTTCGTGAGAAGGCTTCTTCTGGTGTCATATCCTTCAATATGCGATGAGGACTTCTGTTTTGAACATATATTGTTTTCATGGCTGCTTCTCCCCATAAAAACATAGATAAACCTTAATTGTTTAATAGTTCTTTCACGATTTCTTCAATAGACCTGTTCTTTCTTTCTGCTACACCATTTTGTTGAGGATTATGAGGAGCATTCAACTCCCTCCTAATCCCTACCGATTTGAAAAAGGCAATGAATTCCTTTGATGTGTATTCTCCTCCATTATCTGTCCTCAATGTCTTGATTTTCTTGTTTGTGAGGTTCTTTATCTTTGCTTTGAATTCTTGAAACTTGTTGAATACTTCGTCCTTTGTTTTCACGAGATATAACCAAGTTTTTCTTGAGTAATCATCTATGAAGATTACGTATTAAAGAGAACCTCCTAGAGATTTGACTGGCATCGGACCGCAAACATCTGAATGTATTAGATCTAGAATCTCTTTAGATCTATTGTTGCTGCTTGGGAA
The DNA here is from genome assembly GCA_010110895.2 of Picea sitchensis. Lineage (NCBI taxonomy): Eukaryota > Viridiplantae > Streptophyta > Pinopsida > Pinales > Pinaceae > Picea > Picea sitchensis. The sequence continues at coordinate 22,369 of SNQJ01S0148861.1, forward strand.
TGGCTTCTTGATATTCTTTCCAAGAGCACATCCTTGCAAATTCCTTCATGTGTAAACTGTGATTCTGGTATTCCTTCAACCATCTTTTTGAGAAAAGGCAATGCTTGATAGTTGATATGAGCGTACCTTCTATGCCAAAGTTCATTGGGATTGACTTCATCATGTACAAGAGCTTCTTCATTTTTTTCTAGTAGTCTATATAGATTTCCTTCACGGGTTCCAATAACCCTAACATTCTATGCTAGAGTGTTTGTGCCAAGATAATACTTTTCCATCTAAGAAATCTATTATGTTTCCTTTGTCTTCTAGGAAAGATATGGATACAAGATTCTTTTCTAAACTAGGTACATATAAGACATTGCTTAAATGAACATTGTTACATGTTTTCAATTTGATGGAGGCTTGTCCAAATCCTTCAACTCGGTAAGTGATTTTGTCTCCAAGCTCTACCTTGTACGATGTCTTCTTCTCATTTAGATTTGAGAGTCTGGCTTGATCTACCATCATATTCGTAGAAGCTCCACTACTAATTATCCACATGTCATCTTCAATCGTTACTATGAGTGTTGAATAGTGTAGATAACTAGTCTTTTCATTCATGACTTTAGTTGACTGGTGACTGGTCATGCTTTGATCCAAAACTTCAACTTTGACATTTCTTCCTTCTGAGAGTGCTAAGAGGTGTGCTGGAATAAGGCACACTTGAATACCTTCTAGGGTTTCTGCAACTGCACCTGCTAGTAACCCTAACAACAGTGTCTTGGTAACTGCTCTTGCTAGTAAACCCTAGCAGCAGTTCTTCAACGAGCTTAGTATCCCATTGGCTATGCTCCCTTCCAATGATTAGAAGGAATGAAGGAGGTGTGGGACCATAACCTATTAGAATGTGCTCGTTTTACCATAGACAATATCATTGTTGTCACCAACCATAGGCCAAAGCCACCCTCCGAGCCCCTTGACCTTGACAAAGAGAAGAATCCTGCTAGCAAACCAATAGCCAAGCAAGGCTAATGCACTGTTAAGAACCAAATATGAATATAGCATAGAAAAACCCCAGAAAAAGTACTCAATGCCTTGAAAAAGAGATAATTTTAGATAATAAGCCTCTTCGAGGGGGAAACCTCCTTTTACCCCAC
>SNQJ01S0148861.1:23514-34468 GCA_010110895.2 Picea sitchensis
TACTTCCATGATCTCCCCTTTTAAACCATCCATCTTAGTATCCAACATAGATTCCATTGAATCCATCTTCTTTTGTAGTTCATTTATGTCCCTACACATTTCTTCACCTTCTTCAAGAGTCCAAGTGGGATTTTCTTGAGGCTTATTTGGTGTAGAAGTTCCCTTTTTTGGTGGCATGTTGGCCAAGTATCACTTTTGAACCTTGATTTTGAGGTGGTTCTGCTAGACAATATTTCTTCTATTGTATCTCCAAAGTTTCCGCCCTTCTGGGTATGAAATTTTATTTTATGTAGTTCTCTGATATTTCTTCTTTTCAATGCCAGAGGTCTGATGAAAATTGGATGTGCCAAGTGGAATTTACGGTAACTTCCCCACAACTTACCGATTTTTGGCCTTTCCAGGAGATCTCATTTCTATAGCGTGCCCCGCACAAAATATTTGATATAAAATTTTGAAACTCACACCAGAAATACTATAGACTATCCACGATCCAATGAAACTAGTCCCACTCAATTTGGACACTCTAGGAAAAAATTATGATTGTTTTACCTGGAACACCTTCTTGAGACTAGTCAATAGGACTAGTCAGATACCCTATCTTACATAGGGTGTATCTACAAAATTATGATGACCCAGAAGCTGAAATTTTTACCATGTAGATACCTTACTAATTTCTGTAAATAGCCTCTGGAGTTCATGGTATGAAACGTTACAAAAAATTGTTTATAGCGAAAATTCCGCAATGCCTCATTTCAGGATGATTCCAGAACCCTATCTTGTACAGGCTGTATCTCCGAAAGTATAAGGCCTCATGAGCTGAATTTTGAACCCAACGTACCTTGATCCGTCTACTAAATATCCGTTGAGCCCTTCCTTCTGAAACATTGTAGAAAAAACATTTATAGTGAAAATTCCAAGGTGTCTAAGATGTAGCAGCGAAACCCTAAGACCTTGAGCTCTAATACCATATGTTAAGAACCAAATATCAATATAGCATAGAAAAACCTCAGAAAATGTACTCAACGCCTTGAAAAAGAGATAATTTTAGATAATGATCCTCTTTGAGGGGGCAACCTCCTTTTACCCCACTTAAAATGTTCAAGTACAAAATGATTCAAAATGAAAATGTCTCCTTGGTATATATAGGAGACTAGGAGGTATAATTACAACTAATGGCCTAAAGCCGACATAAATAAAATAACATTAATAATATAATATGCCCCAATTAAGGGGTACTGAGCCAATATTAGGGCTTAACATGCACCAAGCAAGAAGTAACCAAAGTTGATCAGAGAGTCCAACCCAGAAAGATATAAACAATAGGCTTCAGAACTGGAGACAACACCTTCTCCATAGCTTGTGCACAAGACTGCTTGACTGCAGTGCGCACAAGTGTCTCTCTGCAATTCTGAGAAGTGTGTGTAAAGTGAGGACTGTCACCCTGTATTTATACTAGCTCTGGTAGGCTGCCTGGGTCGACTTCTCAATCTGGGTACTAATTAATTCATATTAATTATCTCTCTTAGCCGACATCTCTTCTAGGGTTAAATTCACTTCTTTTCTTGCTTCCAGAATATTCTAATCTTGTCAAAGGGTCACAATGGAGGTTGATACCTCCCGAAGCTACCATAATATCAATAAGAAGGACCATCCATAGGCCATACTTGCCCTCATTCTTGGATGAATATGCATGACCCAACCACCCAGACGAGTTTGAGGATAATTTTGATCAGTGTGTCAGGGAGTACAACTCACTAAGGATCCCAGTTCAAAGGCAAATCACATTAGATCAGTATTGTGTTTTGAAATTCAAAGGAAAAACCAAGCAGTACCACATGAACAACTATGGGATAGAGCACAGGGCTAGAAAAATGGAGATCCCCTACTTTGATTGTTCGACCAAGATGACTTCTCAGGCGTGGGTACAAAAACTAGACACTTACCTGCAACTTAACCCTATGAGAGAGATGGATGCCATCAAGTTTGTCGCCTTGTACTTGGAGGGTGAAGCTCATGACTGGTGGTACCATGGGTTATCTACACTTGGCCACAATCAGATAATGGCATACACAGAGTTTACACAGAGGCTCATTAATAGGTTTGACCAGGGGGATCCATAGCTACACTTTAGGGAACTCACCCAACTCAGGCAGACAAGATCACCAAAGGTGTATATTGAGGATTTTCAGAGGCTAGCAGTCATGGTACACGACATTTCACAATCTAGACTCATGATGCTTTTCACAGAGGGTTTGATGGAACCCTTAAAGGGTTGGGTTAAGGTCTTCATGCATACCAACTTGCAGGATGCTATATGGAGGACGAGGGATCTAGGTCCAACAACAAAATCTAAGTCTATGCCTAGACCACCTCTAAATACTGGAGGAAGGGACCAAAGAACTCCAACAAATCCAGGAGGAAGAGACCCAAGGGGGTTTGACAGGGGAAGAGGTAGGATGGATGAGAACACTAGAAGAGAACTGAGAAGAAAACAACTATGCTACACATGCAAAGAACCGTGGGGATAATCCCATAAGTGTATGGGCTGTGGCAAGGCTCATTACCTTGAGGCGACATCGAATAATGAGGAGGATGAGGATTTCGGCCACATCCAGAACATAGAAGCAGAATCCACCGAAACTGTAGAAGAGGAGGCTACATGTCACAGTAGTGTAACAGAGGAGAAGGCTACATTGACATCTATCAGTGTGGTACCCAAGTACAACACGTTTAGGATGAGAGGAGTATTGCAGGGGTAAAGGGTTTCAGTTCTTATTGATGGGGGTGCTTCTCACAACTTCACTGACTCAACACTGCTACAGAGGAGGCACATACCCACAGTGGAATTTGAAGGATTCAAGGTGGAGGTAGCAAGGGGGAGCACCATGCCTTGTAACATGTATATTCCAGGGATGAATCTTACACTAGGTAGGCATGACTTAGCAAGGGACTTCTATGTGATGGACCTCCCAGATACAAACATCATCCTTGGAGTTCAATGGCTTAGTACGTTGGGACCTATCACCACCAACTACAAGACTATGGAGATGTTTTTCACAGAGGAAAGTGGGAGAAAGGTAGTTCTTAGGGGCATGTCTGGAAACACAACCAGAGTAGTTGCAACAAAGCGTATGGAAGCCATTTTCAGAAGAGATGAGATTGTATATGCTGCAGAGTGTAAGATTTTGGCATGTGTGGACAAGAAGGGAAAGGTCCACTATGCACTGGAGATTCATAGGATCATTGACAAACATACCAAGGTGTTTGGACCCATTCCACCTGATAGGGGGTTTGAGCATATCATAGAGGTGGAAGAGGGGGAAAAACCAATCATCACCATGCCCTACAGACACCCAAAGAAGTACAAGGATGAGATAGAGAAGGCCATCAAATCACTGTTAGACATGGGTCACATTAGACCCAGTTCCAGTGCTTTTGCATCTTCAATGGTACCAGTCAAGAAGAAGGATGGAACCATGCACATGTGCATTGATTTCTGGGCATTAAACAAGAAGACTATTAAAATATGTATCCCATTCCGAGGATTGATGAGCTATTGGATGAGCTCCATGGGGTTGTTTACTTCACTAATATTGACTTACGATCTGGATATCATCAGATCAAAATGAGGGAGCATGATATCCCCAAAACTGCCTTTAGGTGTCACTACAACCACTATGAATTTCTAGTGATGCCATTTGAATTGACCAATGCGGCAACCACCTTTAAGTCATGCATGAATCACATCTTCAACAAGCAGTTGAGGAAGCACCTTCTTGTGTTTTTTGATGACTTGTTGATCTATAGCAAGACTTGGGAGGAACATCTTCAACATGTGGAACACATTTTAACCATCATGGAGGACCAATCCTTATATGCCAAGGAATCCAAATGTGAATTTTGAATGACAAAGGTCCTCTACCTAGGGCACATCATTGGAGTAAAGGGGGTATAGGTACACCAAGAGAAGTTCCAAGCGATACTTGACTGGACCACACCTAAGAATCTTACAGAGTTGAGGGGGTTTCTCAACATTTGTAGCTATTACAGGAGGTTCATCAAAGGGTTCTCACAACTTTGTGCACCCTTAACCGATTTGACCAAGAAAGGGGATTTCAGATGGAGTGAGGAGGCACAATCTACATTCGACAAGATGAAAAAGGTCATGAGAACATGCCCAATTTTAGCCTTACCAGATTTTGGCCAACCCTTCATATTGGAGTGTGATGCCTCGGGAGAGGGCATTGGGGCCGTACTTATGCAGAATAGGCATCCCATTGCCTATGAGAGTTGGAAGTTGAGGGGCCCTGAGCTTCTTTACACTATCTATGATAAAAAAATGATGTCCATCATGCACGCCTTGGCCAAATTCAGGCAATACTTGGTAGGGGCAAGATTTGTAGTGAGATAAAATAACAACAGTCTCAAGTACTTCTTGGAACAGAAGGACTTGAATGAGAGACAACAGAAGTGGGTCAGCAAGATACATGCCTATGATTTTGACATTGAATTTGTCAAGGGGAAGAATAATGTAGTTGCAGATGCATTATCTAGGAGGCTATCAACTTATGCTATGACCTATATCTCTATTGACTTGAAGGCCAACCTCTTGGTGGAATACTCATAGAACCAGTTCGCTTGTCAGTTGATGGATGGGAAAATACATGATGAAAACTTCAGAGTCATAGATGACCTCATCTACTACAAGGGACGAATTTTCTTGGTTCCTAAGTTAGCCTTCAAGGCCAAGATACTACATGCATGTCATGACTCACCGGTGGCAGGGCACCAAGGCATTGTCAAAACATATAGACATGTACGTGAAAGGTTTTCATGGAGAGGTCTCAACGAAGATGTAGTGTGCCACATCAAAGAATTCACTACCTACCAGGAAAATAAGGATGAGCATACCCATCCAATAGGACTATTACAACCTTTACCGATTCTAGAGCACAAATGAAAAAAAATATCCGTGGATTTCATCACAGGATTGCCAAGGGCATAGGGGAAGGATTTCATTTTCATGGTGGTGGACAGGTTAACTAAGTTTGCACACTTCTTCTCCATTGCCACATATTTCAACGCAACACAGGTTGCAGATTTATTCTTCAGGGAGATATTCAAGCTACACAGGTTGCCCAAGACCATTGTTAGTGACATGGATAGCCGATTCATGAGCACCTTTTGACAAAAGTTATTCAGGTTGGTTGGTACGAATTTGACCCCTAACACTAGCTACCATTCTCAGACTGATGGGAAAACCGAAATAGTCAACAAGTGGGTGGAAGGGTACCTTAGAAATTATGTAGCAGGACAACAGAAGGCATGGGTTAGGTGGCTACACCTGGGGGAGTACTGTTACAACACTACTCATCATATGTTCATTGGTATGACTCCTTTCAGGGCCTTGTACAATTATGACCTTCTCTCCTTTGTAGAGATTGCCTTCGGTGATAGCAGAGCTCCTATGGTTCAGGATTGGGTGCAACAGAGCCAGGACATACTCAGTGAATTGAAAGACCATCTGCATAGGGCATAAAATCAACAAAAGGTCCATGCAGACAAACACAGGGTAGAGCGTACATTTGAGGTTGGTGACTTGGTCTACTTAAGTCTCCAACCGTACTGACAAGCTTCTATCAAAAGAAGTGGAGCAGAGAAGCTCCAACCCTAATTTTTTGGACCCTACAAGATCAACAAAAAGGTAGGGGCTATGGATTATGAGCTTGAGCTTCCACAAGGCAGTAGGATTCACAACGTCTTTCATGTGTCATGCTTGAAGAGGGCCATTGGCCAACACATCAAACCACTTGAGGTAATGCCGCCCCTGGATGAAGAGGGATAGTTGGTACTAATGCCAGAGGAAATACTGGAGGTTTGGAAGAAGAAACTCCGGAGGAGAAGCATTAAGGAATACTTAGTCAAATGGAAGGATCTCCCTATTGAGGATGCTACGTGGGAGAGTGAACAAGTGATACAAGAGACATGCTCATAATTGCTTGTGGACAAGCGATTTTTAGCAGGGGAGACTGTAATGTCCCCCACCTCTTGATGAAGAGGTTTGGAGAGACTCAGTAGTCTAGTCATCCCCACTAGACTATAGTCTCATGCAACATAGGGAAAAGTTAGATAAACCCAAGATTATAATTTGAAGTTGACTTGAAAAGGTAAAAAGGAACTCACTATAGGATTAGAGCGCTTGAGGTTGAGTTAGGAGTTGAACCTAAGGGTTAACTTTACTCAACAAAGGAATAGAAAGAGGTATAAAGGAAAGCCTAGGGAACACCTCTCATTTCATCTTGGATTATTATGCATTTTTCTATTGGGCTCATTGAGCACATAGTTTTGAGGGTTTTGAGAATACAAACCCTAGAGAACAACTCGGTGGTGAAAGATTCCACCCATATTGTTCTAAGCTTGGTCTCAGGGATGCAATACAACTCCCAGACCATTCTACAACATTCACAGGTTCCATCACTCATCTAGGAGAGCAGCAGGCCGTACCCTTGAGGGTTTCCAGCAAGGGGGCACATCATTCTTTGGGGAGGAGTTCGATCCAGAGGTATGAGAGGGATTTTGAGGTTTGAGAACTTGGGTTTTCTTTGCAAGCCTCTAATCTATCATTCTAGTTCTTTTGGAGAGAGTTACTCCTCCTAGTTGATTTATTGGAGCATTGAGTCGATTTGGAGAGAAGGAGGGAGATATTGAGATTCAAATCGGCCCAGTTTGGAGGGGTTATACTTCAGATATGTTCCCGAGACTTCACCTAGTGTCTTGCAGTGGCCCAATCTATATTTCTATGAAGTTTCAGGGTATTTGGATGGTTCAATCATCAGGGCCGAAACATTGATATTGATAGTCTTCAGGAGGGCGCAGTCTTGATCGACGATTCAACAGTTTGGAGGAGTCGATCTTGGCATCTGGGCTTGAGACTTTAGGAAGGGCTTCTACTTGCCTCGATCTATCATTCTGTGGAGTTTTATGCTATTTGGAGGTCTCCTTCAAGTAGGTTGAAACACTGGGTCTTCACAGCCATCCAGGAGAGCGTATCTGCAGCCAGGGGGGTTTGGAATTGACCGTGTATTATTCTTGTATTGATCTTCATTGTATATCCAGTCTTGGGAGCTTGCATCTTCTGTCGGGAGCATTTTGTATCAACTCATATCTTATCTATTGGATCTATCTGAAATTATTCAAGATCTGCATCCTTCTTGTACCAGGTTCTTGCTTATTACATCAATAAAGGTCAGATCTTGCTGTTGGTTCCATATCTTGTGTTATCTTGTATCTTCATTGCTTGTCTTCAGATATAAGCTTAAATAACTGAACTATAAACCCTGAGGCTGAAAATTAAGAGGCCAACCTGCAAATAAACATACACAAACAACAAAATCAGTAGTCAGTTAGTGTTCCAAGAAAAAAATTGGCTTGGGAACATTACAGGTATGTGCATAATGAAAACATAGCCAAAGCCTTGAGACTGTTTTGGGAGATGTCGGAGCAGAATGTGGTTTCGTGGAATGCAATGATTTCAGGATATGCTCAGAATGGACACGGCGATGAGATCTTACAACTCATCCGTCAATTGCAGTCGGCGAGTATGAAGCTTGATGTCATGCTCAACCAATTCACGTTTGTAAGTATTCTAAGGGTATGCACTAGCTTAATAATTGTCAAATGTGGCAAGGAGGTTCATGCTCACATTATTAAAACTAGATTTGAGAAAGAAGTGTTTGTTGGAAGTGATCTTATCGATATGTATTCTAAATGTGGCAACATAGAGGATGCATGCAGAGTGTTCAATGAAATGCCAACAAAAAAATCTGATTTCGTGGAATGCGATGATTGCTGAATATGCTCAGAATGGGTACGTTGAGGAGGCCTTGAAGTGTTTTATTCACATGGAGTTGCAAGGCATGGAACATGGAAGAGAGATTCATGTTTATATCATTAAAACATGAGTTCACTGTGATGTGTTTTTTGGAATTTCTCTCGTCGATATGTATTCTAAATGTGGCAGCATAGAGGATGCATGCAGAGTGTTCAATGAAATGCCAACTCAAAATCTGATTTCGTGGAATGCGATGATTGTCGGATATGCTCATAATGGGTACGTTGAGGAGGCCTTGAAGTGTTTTATTCACATGGAGTTGCAAGGCATGGAACATGGTAGAGAGATTCATGTTTATATCATCAAAACACTAGTTCACTGTGATGTCTTTGTGGGAAGTGCTTTGGTTGACATGTATGGCAAGTGTGGGGATATGGAAAGTTCACATGAGGTGTTTGATGAAACTGTTCATCGAGTTGTTGTATTGTGGACTATGATGATTGCAACATGTGCTCAACATGACCATGGCAAGGAATCCCTTAGAATGTTTGAAGAAATGCAGTCCACAGGGATGAAACCAGACCACATTACCTTTATTGGTGTTTTATCTGCATGCAGCCAAGAGGGCCTAGTGAAAAAAGGTCGTGACTAATTTCACTCTATGAGTCAAGATTATGGCATCATTCCAAGAGTGGAACATTGTCCCTTTATGGTAGACCTTCTTGGTCATGTTGGATGCCTGGATGAGGCATAGAACTTAATCAAGGAAACGCCACTTGAATGTGGCTCAATGGTGTGGCGGACCTTGCTTGTGGCTTGCAGATTCCATGGCAATATGGAGATGGGAAAACATGTAGCAAAAAATATTATGGAAATGGACCCAGAAGAACCTACAACATATAGGATTCTATCAACCATCCACACTGTTGTTGGTAGGTGGGAAGATGTTGCAAAGGTGCAAGAATTGATGAAAGACATGGGTGTGAAAATGGAGCCTGGGCAAAGTTGGATTGAAATCAAGAGTAGGGTGCACAAATTTGTGGCAAGAGGGTTCTCATAAAAGGAAGGATCTAGCCTCTGAATTCAAGATGAAGGATCTAGGTTTAATGCACTACTTATTGGGATTAGAAGTATGGTAGAGACAGGATAAGATCTTTCTGAATGAAGGGAAGTATGCAGTGGAAATCCTGAATAGGTTCAAGATGTTGGATCGCAAGACAATGGCTACACCTATAGTATCAAATCTGAAGTTGCTGCAGGATACGACTTCAGAGAATGTGGGTGTTACTTTATACAGACAGATGATGGGTTCATTGATGTACTTAAAGAAGACGAGGCCATATATATGTTTTGTTGTGAACACTCTGATTAAATATATGGAGCAACCCAGGTAGGTTCATTTGGTCACAACAAAACATGTGATGAGGTACCTTAAGGGTACATTGGATTATGGTCTCAGGTTTTTAACATACCATGAGTTCGGGTTATATGGATATTCAGATTCATATTGGGCTGACAATATTCCTGATTGGAAGAGTACTTCAGCATATTGCTTCAGTCTAGGCTCCAATACGGTTTCATGGAGCAACATGAAGGATTCATGTGCAACACTCAGTACGGTTGAGGCTGAATATGTGGCAGCATGTGCAACATGTAGAGAAGTAGTGTGGCTTTGGAAGATACTGTCTGGGTTATTTGGTCTCAAACTAAAGGCGACCTGCATTTGGTGTAACAACTGAAGTTGAATGAAGTTGTCAGAGAATACAGTGTTCCATGATAGGTCGAAGCATATCGAGATCAAATATCACTATATTAGAGATATGGTGTAGAGAGGATTCGTGAGGCTCCAGTACGTGACTACTGAGGAGTAGGTTGTAAACATGTTGACCAAGCCACTATCGAGGATGAAGTTTGAGCACTTCAGGGACACTCTTGGCATGGTCCCTCTTAACAGGGAGTGACGAGGTACAAATGCATTGAAGGGTAGTGGATGTCCAGGGGATATGTTGTAGTTATTTGAGAACTACCCATAGGCCTTGGATGCATTGGCTATGAAGTCACATGAGTGCACGTGATGAGGTACAAATGCATTACAAAGTAGTGGATGTCCTAGGGATATGTTGTAGTTATTTGAGAACTACCCACAGGCCTTGGATTCATTGGTTGTGAAGTCAAATGGGTGCACATGACAAGGTACATATGCATTATAGGGTAGTGGATGTCCCGGGGACATGTTGTAGTTATTTGAGAACTCCCCACATGCCTTAGATGCATTGGCTGTGAAGTCAAAAGGGGGCACATGATGAGGTACATATGCATTGCGAGGTAATGGATGTCATGGTGACATGTTGAAGTTATTTGAGAGCTACCCACATGCAATCTTCAAATTTAATCTTCAGAGGTAATCTTGGCATAATGTCGAATGTCTCCCTCGTTGAGAGGGAGTGTTGATGTTTGGGAAGCATAAAAAAGACATTCTACTAGATTAACAATTAATAATATGATTATTAATTTTTTTTATTTTTATTTTGTAAGTTAGAAAAATGTATTGAAGCCTGCTAAAGTGCAAAAGTTACAGGTGGCGGAGTAGTCTGAGACACTGTGGCAGCATCGCCCTAATATGATTATTGATTATTAAACAATATTATTAATTATAATATTACTAATGTAATACTATATTTATAATATAAAGTATAAATATATATAATAAAGTATAAAGTATAATTATATTATATTTGTAATATAATATAAAGTATAAATATAAAGTATAAATATATTTATTACCCAAGGGACACATCTCTTCATGGATGGTCACCATGGTCACCATATGTTCTCTATATATGGAACACTCATCATTGTAATAATAGTATATTCATATACAATATCATCTCATATAGAAAATTCAACAACATATTCAATCTTTGTCATTTGCATTACAACATATCTTGTATGCCAAGAATTTTACTCATGTCCATTGTGCATAAGTGTTCCAACTATTTGTCTCTTGCATTCATATGCATAGACATGCCCTCATGTCAATACATATTTTGTACATCCCTGAGCTCACAAACTGGCTCATATGCCCATATCACTTTACCTCTTTACAAGGATTAGCAACAGTCC
>SNQJ01S0148862.1:4235-17231 GCA_010110895.2 Picea sitchensis
AAGAACATGAATAAGAAGAAGAAGAGCCTTATACTCAAATATTGAGGAGATCATTTCAGGAAAGAAGGCAACCAGAAAGGTAAACTCCACCTGATTTTCATTCAAATTTTGCTTTGTTTATTACTGATGATGATCTTAGAACTGTTAGGGTGAAAATGGATTTAGAGGATGAAAAACTTTGGAAAAAGGCCATGGTTGAAGAAATGGAATCCTTGGATAAGAATGCGGCTTGGGATCTATTGGAGTTGCTGACTAGAAGAAATCTATTGGAAGCAAATGGGTGTTTAAAAAGAAGTTGAATGCAAAAGAAAAAGTGGAGAAATGCAAATCTCGATTAGTAGAAAAAGGTTATTCCCAGGTAGAGGGAATTGACTTTGGTGAATTTTTTTCTCCCATTGCCAAGTTAAATTGTATTAGATTTCTTTTATCTGTTGCTATTTATTTTGATTTTGACGTAGAACAGATGCATGTGAAGACAACATTCTTACATGGGTATCTGGAAGAAGAAATTTACATGAAGCAGTCAGAAGGATTTGCAGTGAAGGGAAAGAAAGAGCTGGTATGTAGGCTGAAAAATTCCTTGTATGGGTTAAAGCAATTACCAAGGATGTAGTATAAAAAATTTGATACTTATATATTGGGACTTGGCTACACAAGAAGCAAAGTTGATCTTTGTGTGTATTTCAAATTAGTATGTGATCATCTTATTTATTTGGTCTTGTATGTGGATGATATGTTGTTGATAGGAAACAACAAGGAAATTATCGATGATGTGAAAACTCGGTGGTCCTGTAAATTTGACATGAAATATATTGGTGCTGAAAATTTTATTTTGATCATGGAAAATAAAAGAAATGGGGAAAACAAGAAACTTTGGTTAAACCATAAAAAAATATGTTGAGTCAATATTGCGGAGGTTTAATATGCAGGAATGTAAACTTGCCAAGGTCCTTATTCCTGTAGGTGTAAAGTTATCCATATATTAGTGCCCAAAGACATAGGAAGAGGAAGAGGACATGTCCCGTGTTCCTTATGATAGTGTAGTTGGTAATTTGATGTATGCAATGGTCTATACTAGACCAAACATTGCATATGCAGTGGGAGTTTTGAGCATGTATATGTCAAAACCAAGGGAAGAGCACTGGACAACAATAAAGAGGGTTTTCAAGTATTTGCGTGGCACTACTACTTATGTATTGTGTTACCAAGGAAGACAAGGATTGGACAAAGTGTTGGACATCCATGGCTTTGTTGATGTTGACTGGGCTGAAGATCTGGATCGTAGAAGATCTATAGGTGGGTATTCATTTAACGTATTTGGCGGAGCAATAAGTTGGATGAGAAAAAAATAGTTTAGAGTGGCACTCTCAACTAAAAAATATGAATATATGGAAGCTATTCATGCAATCAAGGAAGTAACATGCTTACATATATTGTGTTCAGGTATTGGGTTGGTACAACAAGATGTAATGATAGATTGTGACCGTCAAAATGTAATCTTCTTGGTGAGGAACCCAACTTATCATTCTAAAACAAAGCACATCGATGTTCAATATCATTTTGTCAGAGACATGAAGAGAATAAGGTGTTGCTAGTGAAGGTGGACACTTTGGAGAATGTTGCATATTCATTAACAAAGTCYGTGAGCAYTGAGAAGTTRTCTTGGTGTAGAGAATCAATGGTAATTTCTACCTTGGATTGTTGATCATGAAAACTCRTGACCCATGTATGCAAAACAAACAACAAGTGGGAGAATGTTGGGTATGTGTTATATTCTTTGCACAATTGTGGGTCCCCCTATTAGGGGTTTCGGGGGTAAAGCCCACGATTTGTTTTTTTGGGGGGGTTTATTTGCCAAAATTTTCGGTGGTATAGTGGCGCATGGTATTTCAGMCCATGGTTTTCTACTTCTTGTTAAGTAATTAAGGTTGTAATCTAATCTGGGTCAATGGATTAGGTTTTTTTTGGATGCCTCAGGATCCTATACATTGTATTGTAAACAATAAAGCTGTATGATGAATAGAATTAGATGCGTGGCTCTAAAATAGGTTGTTGTTTTTCACGATTGGGTTTCTAGGCTAAATCTCTATGTATATGTGTGATTGCAATTGTTTTGTTTTATGTGTTAAGAATATGTGTGTGCATTATATTAATGTAAGAGGTTTAAAACTTACACTCTCTTGCTTTTTTTTAACTTGCAAGTGCATCGTATGCTTTCATTTCAATTTTTAATGCCTTTGAAGCATTCCTTGACTCCCTTGCTTTAATTTGGCCAACTCCCCTATTGCCTCACTAACTTGTTTTTAGAAATGACTTAGAATGCTTGTCAACACAATTGGATCCCCAACCAATGAACTAGCAAAGTATGTGATGAAGCTCTTAGGTACTTTAGTAGGTGGCACAAACTCATACATAAATTATTCAAGTGACTTTGTGAACCTCATCAAAGGAGAGAAAGTTGAACTAGGGAACATGCTCATTAGCTTTGATGTCATTTCACTTTTTACCATTTTTTTGTTAAATGAGCTTGTTCAAGTTATTAATGAAGTCACATATCCAGAAACAACAAGATTAACAAAGGTATGTCTTATTTCATCCTTGTTAGTTTTCAAGGAGGATTTTTTGAAAACATTAGTGGTGTGGCAATGGGGTCCCCTATGTCCCCAATAATGACCAACCTCTTCATGGAAAAGTTTGAGAAAAGGGATCTTGAATCATACCCCCTAAAATGTACGAGATGGAAGAGGTATGTGGTTGACACCAATGTGAAGTGGCCTTGTGGCAATGATGAATTGAACAAGTTCTCTGAGCACCTCAAAAAAATATTTGACGACATCAAGTTTACCATGGAACTAGAAGAAAATAAGAGCATCCCTTTCCTAGATGTATTGATTACCAATAAGCAGGATGGAACTCTTGGGCATAAGGTATTTAGGAAGAAAACTCATACTGATAGCTACCTTCACCCCGAATACCACCACCATCACCCTTTTGAGAAGATATAGGTTCTCAATACCCTAGCTATGAGGGAAACAAGAATCTCAGATGATGAACATCTTGAGAAAGAGATAGACCATCTAACTAAGGTCTTTAGGAGCATATGCTACAAAGGTAAGGACATCAAGAGGGAAATTAAAAAGGAAAAGAGAGGGTTTGACTCTTGAAACAATCAAACCTATAATACAGAGGTGTACCTCCCCTAGATCTGATGGGTCACATATAAGATTGTAGAGCTCCTAAAAATAAAGGAAATTACAAACTCATTCAAGTCACTAGTAACTATGAGACAAAGAATGAGGTTTGTAAAATACTCCATTGACCATTGTCAACAGAAGGGTGTCTACAGAGTTGCATGCTCATGTGGGAAGTCTTACATTGGGGAAATCAGACGATCATTCCAGGTAAGGATTAAAGAACAAAATGTGGACATTAGGAACGAACGTATTCACACATTGGCTTTGGTAGAACATTCTCTCAAGACCAAGCACCACATGTACCTTGAGAACACCAAAATCCTTGCAAAAGAAGACCGCTATTATAAACATTGCTTTAGAGAGACCCTTGAGATAATCAAGTACCAAAATAATATAAATAGAGACAATGGTCTGGAGGTAAGTAGGAATTGTATCCCCTTAGATAAACTAACAAAAGGCCCTAAAGGATCAAGTTTAAATCCTTTCTCTTTTCTCCTTTAAATCTTTTTATTATTCGTAATTCTTCACAAATTTATGAGGTATATGGTGTAATTATGTTCCTTAACTTATCATTGTAATTGGAAACATAATTTAATTATTCCTTATTATAACCTTTTCCTTTGTGTTCTCCTCCTTATAAATTTTGGACTATCCCTCCCTCAAAACTCCTTTACCCTTTCCTTCCCTCCTTTCTTTATTTGTCATGCCATTTATTATTTCAAAACTCCTTTACCCTTTCCTTCCCTCCTTTCTTTATTTGTCATGCCATTTATTATTTCATGTATTTTGAGGTTTTGGTTCTTCTTTCCCTTAACCTATTTCCCTCCCTTTTTGGTATTATTTCCCTTTTCCTTTTTGGTCTTATTTCCCTTCCCCTTTTATCTTAAAAGAAAATTTTAATTATCATTGATTATGTTGTCTTTATATGTTTTTATGATTATTTCCCCTATTGATTACTTTTATAGTTTAGAGTCCTTTTTATTTTGATTCATTGGTATTATATTATGACTTTACTATTTTGTACTTATTATTTATATTTTATTTATTGATTACTTATATAGTATATTATAATATATAATTGTATATTTATAATATATTATAATATATCCTAAATATATTAATTATGACTGATCCTAGTTATACAATTTATATGATAATATATAATTGTATATTAATTATAACTGATCCTAGTTATACAATTTATATGATAATATATAATTGTATATTAATTATAACTGATCCTAGTTATACAATTTATATGATAATGTATAGTTGTATAATGTAGTTATAATATATAGTATATCATGATATATATTTATATCATGCTACATATTTATATTATGACTCTTAAGAAAATTAACTCTTTATTAATGTGCCTTTCTTATCTTTAGCATTTTAGGGTTTTAGATTGAGCCAATGTGTTTGGTATTAATTTCTTTTTACATATGTAGTATTTATTGTATAATTGACTAGTTGTTTTGAAGATGAATATTGGTATGGATTTGAAACTTCGATTCTAATACGACTTTTAATATGGAGAATTTAGAAGTACTGAACTTTCAAATGTGTTATTTTTACTTTATCTTCTTTTATAAGTTTTTCTCTTAACATGTGTCACAAGGAAATTATTTTCTTGTGATATAGTCTGTATCACAAAAAAATATATTTTCTTACGACATGGCCTATTTTGTACGAAATCATTTTGTTCACGGCACAAATCTTTTCACATACCTTCGTTGAAGTCATAGTGGTCACTCTTTGAGAAAGATCTATTTCTTGCGACAAAGGAAATTCCAAGAATCCTTCCAGGCCTTGCCTTTATCACATCTTAAAATCTTTGTTTAATGTGACGTGTCACACAATTTTTTTTTCCACGCGATGTATCATATGAAGATTTTTTCTTCGTGCAACATGTCACACTGACAAATTCTCTTCCCTTGCGACGAATGTGCACTTTCAATCTTTCCAGGTTTGCGATATATCGTATGAATGTTTTTTTTTTTCTTGCGATATGTTGCACAATCATTTCTTTCTCAATGTGATATGTTGCACAACTAATCATTTCCTGGAGCATATATCGCACAAAGATTTTTTCTTCCGTTCTGTACATCACATTTTAGAAAATTTCTCCCTTACGACAGATCCTTTACTGCATTGCCCAAAATATTTTTTCCCTGCAAAATGCTGATTTGATATTTGATGTGACCAATTTGACTTTTATGAAAATGGTTTTTAAAACACAAAAAATGATCATTTTTGAAATTATAAAACCTCGCTCTCTCCATTTTATTTTTACCATTCTCTAGTTCACATTTTCCATCACACTGAGAAGCAAACTGATTACATACACCATGTAGTTGACCACACAATCCACCTCATTGAACGACCTATCATTGCATGATAGGTAAGCCCTGAACTCATTCACAGTTTGAGTGTTAAATCTATTTAAATGGAAGGGGAATGAGGGGAGAACTTGAACATAGATAATGAAGGAATCCATTCCATTCCCCTTCTTTTCCATTGTATAAAATTCAAGAAATAAGATCTTCCCTTGTTACCCACTTCCATTTGTAACATTTGCAGGGCACAAACATAAGGTTTATGGGTATCTCCTGGAGCCCCTTCAATACAATGATATCCTTTTTCCTGCTTTGAGTTTTCTTTGTCTCGATGCATGCTAAAGTTTGTAGTCAAGCATGTACAAACCCTAGACAAACTAACTGTGGATCCTTGCATGCATTTTTGGTTTGGATGGTTAGGGCCGAATTCATCAATATTGAGAGCAAAGAGCCATTTTAGTGAAATTTTCTTTGTTACGACCTTGATGATATCGGTTTTGTTTCCTCTTTCGAATATAGGGAAATATTTTAAGTTCTTTTACTTTAGTTTCAACCTATGATTCAAACAAAGTTTTTCACACCCAAATCAAAATAGTTGTATAGCCCTATATTTGCACATCAAGCATCAATTGAGATTTTTAAGGGAAATTTCCTAATCACTTACCAGAGTTCCATGGTGCAAAAATCACTTGGAATCAACACCCCATGTTCCATCCACAATGAAACCATTTTTCACTATGGATAAAGGTGCGACATATCAATGGGGGGAAATCTACCAGATGTTTCAACATGAATCCTACCCTGAAATGCCAGAAGGTGATCAAGACTCGGGTATATACTAGATGATAAGGTGCTCATGACTTCACAAAGTAGATGCTCACGTAGCTGTATTCCCATGTGATGAAGCAGTCTCATGTATCATCTTCCAAGTGGATGTGGATAACAAGACAATTAGAGATAATCAAGGAAAAACCTTCTTCTCATTCAAGTTATCAGTCTTGCGAATGTGATACAAACTCTCCACTAAGGAGATTGATCTTATAGAAGAATGGATTCTGCGATTCCCTTTAGATTACAGAGAAGTGATGAAGAACTAGTGGGATCGAGGGATACAATTCAAAACTAGGAAGTCCAATATCTATCCCACTAGGCTGATGAGAAATCCATACTGATTGGCAACAACTCTACTTTGTAGGCTCTACGGGGAAGTTGATGTCATGAAGTTAAAAGAATCAAGGGTCCCTTTAATGCACACAATCTTAATGATTGGTCATGTATTTAACTCGGTTGATATCCTTTCTTCCACCTTGGATGATGTTGTATCAGTTGCAAAGTGCATAGTGCCATGGAAACACCTAAAATTTTGCACATCTTCATACTTGTTGAATTTGGTATGTATGGTGAACACCTTCCCAGGCATGGGATAATAGTGGAAACTAAATGATCCTCCAATCCATATCTATTTCCAAGATCCATGGGAGCACAAATATCATGCTCATTATCACACGATATGTGAGAATTTCCTAATTCCTCTGTTGCAACCACTATTTTCTGCTCCAATACCGTGTATTTCAGATAAAGAAATGCATGTAGTTGGAAAAATTAGGGATTTATTCATTTTGGAGTATGGGAATTATATCATAATATATGGCTCAACCAAACCTCCCCACTTATTTCGAAAGTTTGTATTTGATAAGTTGGCCCTGCATGAAGTAACATACTAGACCCTTGTGCATGGAGTTGGAGTAGCCCTTGCCAGAGACTAAAAATTGTCATGGCCACCATTTCCTTTTTTCTTAGGATCCTATAGTTTTAAAGACACCAAAGAGGCACAAGATGAAACTGACATTCTAACAACATTCCATATCAGGGAGTATATATTCCATAAACATGACCCCTAGAAAATTGTTGGCCAACATTGTTAGGTCTGCAACTATAGGTGGCCCTATGAATCTGAAACATGGAGAGAAGTAGAAATCCATAAAAGGGCCACAACCTATAATGAAATTATTTTCAATATGAGAGGTATCTCTCAACATAGAGAGAAGTTACAAAAATAAGAAATAGCTAAAACAACATTAGAAAAAGAAAGGCTATCAAAGGAAGCTGAAGCACACCGACTTCAACAAGAAGCAACCACATAAGTAGAGAGGAAGAAAAAAGAAGAAGAAGAAAAAGAGAAAATAATACTTCAATAAGAGAAATAAGAAAATCTTAAACACAACGAGGAAGAAAGGAAGAAGAGGGAAATAAGGCTTAAGAAGAAGCCCAAGGCACTAACCTAATGGATACCATTCATCCCAAGACTTCTTCATGCACACCCTTGCTTAGAGATCATTTCCATCTGCGGGAATAAGTATTGGGAGAATTTACACCTTCCAAGGCTAGTAGAGTAGAAAATCTCAAATCATTCATATTTGATGAGGCCCGGGGAAGAATTCTAAAGAAAACCATTAAGATACTTCTCATTCTCAATGCTCCAACACTCCTAGTAAATACATAAATAGTCATGGTTACGAATATCCAACAAGACCCCCTGGCTATAGCCTTAGTGAGAGTGACATTCACCCAATCATTTTAATAGAACCTTATAGACATGGCTAAAGAGATCGAGGATTATAAAGCCAAAATAAAGATCCTTGAAGAAGAAGTATTATACTAGAAAGGGGATAGTATGATAATTTTTTAATTTAGAGCATGCATCATAGAAGTACTAGAAGAATTACATGCAACAATCAAACGATTATATACTAATTTGCAGGAATACCAAGACTTGGCTCCCCAAACGATAACATTTTCTGATCGGGTCAAAACAAAAAATGTAGAACTAAAAGGAGTGCGTCTAGCCATTAACAAATTAAAAAATGGCCTAAAGAAAACCTTGATGCACCAACAAACCTCCTGAGAATGTTTTATAGAGAAAACCAGGTGAACTACACAACGCTTACAAATTGCCAAAAAATTGGGAGGAAACTAGAGAAAGACATAACATATTCGATCAACAACTGTACAAAATTTCATACAATTGCAAACAGGCTGATTGACTGGTGTAGATTACCTAAGATTGGAGACCTAGGTAAATCAAGATCAATATAGCAGATTCAAATAGAATTGGAGGTGACAATACACTCTAGAGAACTCTCTACAAGGATACCTCAAAGAGTGACCAACATAGTAATGTGAGAGCATTTAGTGTTTCCCTCCAAAGATCAAAATTTGATAATCTCCTTTTTTCTCACATTAAATAAAGAAATGAAAATTTTGTCTCGGGAATAATCTATTTATGGAAATTATGTTGTTCAAAAGAATAATAAGAATCTATGCTTATCATGAAATATGGACAACCTATTTCAAGGAGAAAGCTGAAGGACATATTTAATATTTGGTTTCAATCATAATTTACATTGTAAAGTAGGAAAATGACAAATTTAGAAAAGTCAAGAGTTGTGACTATCAATGGGAAGTCAAGGAGTCCCAAGAAATAATTGCAATCTCAACTATATATGTCCAAGAGCACCCAATTGAAAGGGCTCTTACTACTTTTTGTAACGTTTGGAATTACTTCTGAAATTTTAATGAGAAGAAGCCCTTAGGACCATTTTGGAGGAAAATAAATATGGTGTATATGATGTGCATGTTGTGAACTACTTCAAGTTTATGTATTGTCATTTTCACTGCTATAAGGTTATGTTTGTCATTGGATAGACTACTCTTCTATGAATTTATAGCTTTTCATCCCATTACTTTTCTGATATTGTTGTTCCGAGTTGGTGAATGGATGGTTATGAATAAAATTATTGTTTTAGAGTAATTTGTACACTTCTTTTGTTCATGTATTACCGATCTATGCTTTTCTTTAACGACTCACTATGTTGAAGTGCTAGCAGGAATTAATGGTTTAAGTATTTGATCATTTAGTTATTTACTTCTAGCTAGGATAGGTTAGAATAGTTTTACTTTATGTATTTAAATTTAGTTCATATTACACTCTGGATCTTGCATGTTAATCACCCCATACATGATTCATTTCTAGTAATGGTAGCCAAACCAGAAGACGGATTATTCTCCCACACCAAATGGTGTGAGGTCTAATTGGAACATCATATAGGGGAGTATCCCTGTTTGTTGAAGGGCATTTCGACCCCCATCAACACCACCCCAGGGAAATTTTCCAAGATGACACCCTCAAGTTGGAAACAATAGATGTGACATCTCCTCCTTACTAAAAACCCACCATGGAGCCTCCTCAAGAGGAAACACAAGTATGCCTCCATGATTTATGAGGAATTTAAACTCCCTAGACCTTGAATTTGATTGGCTACATCAAACACTGAAAGGTGATTGTGTTAATTGATAATGTCAACACCCACAATTTTATTCATCGAGGAGTGACAACATAAATCCATTGGTATGCCCATGTGGTGCATAATTTTCAAATTATGACAACTAGTGGCGGTATGATGAAATGTGGTGATAAATTTGAGAATGTGAAACTTCAAATGGGGGACTATAAGCTCAAATCCCACATGTTCATTATTGAAATGTGTGATTGTGATGTAGTGCTCATAGTATAATGGATTATGAACATTGGATCATGTTACCATGGATTTCAAGGAATAATACATGAGGTTCACTAAGGAGGGCCATCATCATACCCTTAAGGGACTGAAGTTGGACTCATAAATTATAAGCTCTTGATATATGGAAAATCTATTGAAGAAAGGCCACTTCAATATTATTTCCCAATTCAATGTCATTCAAGTTTTGGACAACCCCTTATAGTAAATTCACCCTGATTTAAAATTGATGTTGACTAAGGACCCAATGTGTGTCCTTATAGGCACCCTTTTGCACAAAAATGAAATTGAACAAAATATTCAAGGATTATTGGAGGCCAATCTCATTCTTCCTAGCACTAGCCCTTACTCCTCCCTTTCAGTTATGGTATTGAAGAAAGAATTCCATTGTCGCATGTGTCCTGACTGCCATGCTCACAATAAGTTAATCATCAAAGACAAATTTCCCACCCCAATTTTTGATGATCTCTTGGATGAGCTTCATGGTGCCAGGTTCTTCACTAAATTGGATCTTTGCTTAGGCTACCTCATGTTGAGGGGGTTGGATTCCCTTTAACTCAAGAGTGGGAATTTCACCCGAAGACGAGGCCCAATTAGGGTCTTCTTCGTTTGGAATGGTGTGATTTTCTGGATTAATGGCCCGACATCCTTTTCGATGAGCTTAAATAATTATGTGTATGTTTTAAAAACGTTCCTTGAACTGTTAGCGACCCTTTTCTCTCTTTTTCTTTTTATACTTATTTCCTTTTTGTTTTAATTCAAAATTGAAACTAACTTAAAGAGACAGGGTTGTGGGGAAATCCCCGCCTAGGGTAACCTTTTGTTGTGGCATGTAAACAACACCTGCAATCAAATCACTCTAGTACTAATACTAACATTCATCAATTGCCATATATTATTTAAGAAAAATAAATACATGACATGCATGCAGAGATATTCGAGAAGAACATAAGTGAGAATTAATTCTATGCTTTTCTTATTTTACTTAACAAAAAAGAATTAAAGAACAACAAATTTCACCAAACTTTATCCAAATATTCTTAATAAATTGAGATAGATAGAAATAATTAAAATCTTAATAGAATCGTGTAGCTTCTAATCAAAACGCAGAACAAACCATTGATTAGATTACACACACAGTTATGGAAAAATCTCTCTGGCTCCCTCAGAGCTTCTGAATTAACTTTAACGAAATAGTTCATAGCATCAATCCCAAAAATTCTTACAAAAACCATCGACCCTAGGTGCATGGCCGATTCCTTTATTTATCAAACATAAACTATCTAAAAATAGTGCTAAACCTATTTTAAGTAAAAACAAAAGATAGAAGTGTGGACTAATCCATGTGTTTTCTTGAAGTCGTTTCTTAGTCATGAGATGAATACTTCAATGGATTTGTTTTGTCATAGTCATCCCATTTTGAGAAAATATCTTCACATGTATGCATATAAAGGAAGTATTGTTGGTCCATGGGTGCGCTCAACACTTCCTTCATCTCTCTTGTGCACTATCTAAACTTGTCCAGCTTGGCGACCACATGTTCTGGAATGATTGATTCTCTAATTGTTCTCTCCATAAAATTTTTAACTTGTCCTCATGCCAGAGTGGTCATGTTGATGACGTATGGCTCATATTTTTGGTCCATGTCTACCTATTGTTTCATTATATCACGGATATCTCAAAAATCTTATGGGGAACCGAACTCGAGAAACTGGGTTTCTCTCATTTTTTCATCATTTTCCTCCCAACTTATGAGACATTCATCCCACCTCTCTTGCATCTTTCGATGCGGTTCAACAATGTCCTAAACCCAATACTCATCTTCCTTTTGTATTCTATCCACGCTGTCCTTGATGAGAATTCTTACACCATGCTCTTCCTCTCCTCGACCTTTCTGGATTTCTCTAATGTATTCAATTTGGCTCAAGGTCTCGTGTACCCTTTCAACTCAACTAAAAATTTCTTTATGTGCTACAAGGAATAAAAAGGTTTCCTCTTGATGATTTGTATCCTTTTCCATAAAGATATCCCTAACTAGCTTATACCTATCATGCTCCTCTAAGAATTCAACTCTTAGAATCATCACTGCTTGGGTAGTATCTTAGTAGTAATCGGTTTGATGTCTGAGAGTTTCCAACTCTCTTCTCATGGAATCAACTTCTCTCTCATTATCCTTAGATTTGTCAATGGTGACATAATATATGGCCACCCTTGCTCCCAATAGTTCACTGAATTTGGCCTTCTTGGTGTCCAACAAAGTTTCTTCAATGGTTATGACCATATCACTATTTAGAGTGAGTTTCCTCTTCCTACTTGTTATTCTCACCAATACTTGTCTTTTCCTGTCATAGGCTATGGCCTCAATGTTAACAACTTCATTTGCTAGCTCTAGTATTTGCTGATCACCCCATGCTATCACATTCCCCATGCTTCCTAGAGTATGGAAGTGTTCCAGGATAGGTGCCTTGCCCTTATCTGTTGTTGATGTTGGAACTCTTAGTTATTTCATTTCTTTACCCACTGCCTTCTCTTTGCTCGTCTCTTCAAGAGACTCGTTTGTTTTGCTGGTCTATTCTATTCCTACTTCTATGGACATATCTTTTGTTTTCTCAGAAGCTAAAATATCTCCTCATGCATTTTCTTTTGACACTTCTTGATCCGTAGGATCTTTTAATGACTATGGTTGAGTTTTAAATTGCATGTGTTAATTAACCCTTTTAAAAAGCTTAATGAAAGAATGAGTAAAAGAGAGGAATTATGACAGCCATATACACATATGCAGATCTGAAATGAAGTAATAAACAACAAACCATAACACGAGAATTGATAACGGAGTTCGGCACAACGTTGCCTACGTCTCTGGGCCTTTGTCTCTGTGGGGGAGGC
>SNQJ01S0148863.1:1120-23563 GCA_010110895.2 Picea sitchensis
TTTTCATTGATCTTTTAAATTATAATTCTCAGGTCATTAAATGTGGTCTGTAGTTAGAGTATTACTTAGTTAATCACAATCATTTCTTTTAATTAATTTTTCTTTATAATCTTTAAGCATGTATCCAATTAGGGTCGTTACACATATCTGAAGGATTCATGGCTCTTTGGTCTGTTTCAGCTTGTCCTTTGATCATTTTGTGCAGGCGACAGTTTGTGACCTCAGCGGGTGCCTTATTACATTGATTCATTGGTTAGGTATTAATGAAGAGATCAAGGCTTTATTAGCTCAACTTTGCATGTGAAGGAGTTTTATGTTTTTGGAGGTTCATGGCATAATTGTTTTCCACTTTATTATATTTTGGAGTTTATTGAAAGTATTTTTGCCTTAAGTTTTAAGGCACCCTCCATTATTATTTTTTTTGAGACTTTGAGAACAACATTTAACTCTCTTTCGAATGATTGGTTGCATGTCACATTTGAAGGCTTTTTGAGATTCTTATATTTTCTCATGGGATAGATAAATTATGAGAATTGATTCCTCACTTGTACATGGGTACCTAACATGGTCTTGTTTTTCGGGACCCATATCGAGAATTGTTTTCTATGATGGCTATTTATGGTACCTCTTGTTCTTCACCTTTAAGTAGTGGATTCCGTTCCACTTGTGCAAATAGTTTTAGGACTGTAACCAAACACTTATTTCCATGCAGTGCTTGTTTTTCATCTTTGTCGCCTTTAGCTTGTGCTCCATACTTTAGGCATCAGTTGTGACATCTATTGCCATCATCCTTTCCACTCGGTTCAACATTGTGGGGGGATGTTGTGCAATGCTTCCTCGGGTGATTCTTCATGCTTTTTTGTTCAATGTCAACTATTTTTAAGAGTGATCTTCCTCGGGTGATTCTTCATGCTTCACCATTTTTGTTCGAGGTCAACTATTTTTAAGAGTGAGATTCCTCCTGTGATTCTTCATGCTTCACCATTTTTGTTCGACGTCAACTATTTTTAATATTTCTAAGAGGCTCACTCTTAAAAATAGTTTACCTCGAACAAAAACGGTGAAGCATGAAGAATCACCTGAGGAAGCATTGCACAACATCCCCCCACAATGATGAAAACGATGAAGGCAATGGATGTCACAACTGATGACTTAAGTATGGAGTACGACCTAAAGGTGAAAAAGATGAAAAACAACCTAAGCAAGAAAAACTCCAAAGTGGTGAGCTCGAGGGGACTATGAAACACTCTTAAAAGTAGTTGACGTCGAAAAAAAACAGTGAAGCATGAAGAGTCACTTGAGGAAGCATTGCACAACATCCTTGCACAATATTGAAGTAAGTGGAAAAGATGACAGAGATGGATGTCACAACTAATGATTAATGTATGTAGTATAAGCTAAAGGCAACAAAGATGCAAAACGACCAAAGAAAGAGACACTCCAAAGTGTTGATCTCTAGGAGACTGTGAAACAAGGTAGTACATGGAGATAAGTCCTTGGCTACACTTCTAAAACTATCTGCACTAGTGACACATGATCCACTACTCAAAGGTGCAGAGCAAGAGGTACCATTAATAATCATCATGGAAAATAATAATCGATATGGGTCTCGAAAAACAAGAAAATGTTAAGTACACATGCACAACTAAGGAATCAATACCCACAATTTATTGAACCCGTGAGAAAAGACAAGAATCTCAAAAAGGCGTCCAATGTTGTGTGCAATGAATCGTTGGGAAGAGAGTGAAATGTTGTTCTCAATGTTTCAAACAAGAATGGAGATTTACTTAGGAGTTAAATAAAAATACTTCCGATAACCTTCAAAATACAATAAAGTGGAAACAACTATGCCATGAACCTCCAAAAATAGAAAACTCCTTCACATGCAAAGCCAAGTGAATAAATAATTGATGTCTTCATTAATACCCAACCAATGAATCAATGCAATAGGCCACCCACAAGAGCTAAAGGCTGAGGTCAAAAACTATCCCTTGCACAAAATTATCAAAGGCCAAGATGAAACATACCAAAGAGCCATGAATCCTTCAGATCTGAGAGCTTGTGTATGAACCTGTAACAAAGCAAAAATGTGTGTTACCTCTCAAGGTTGGTCAGCAGACTAGATGTATGCAAAGAGTGCTTTTTTTCATGGGGATTTACAAGAGGAAATATACATGGAGAAACCTCCTGGTTTTGTGCAAGAATCTTCTCTTGTATGCACGCTTTGACATTCAGTGTATCATCTCAAAGAAGCTACCCGAGCTTGGTATAAGAAGATGGACAATTTTCTGATCACTTTAAGGTTTCAACATTGTCATTATGATCCTACTCTTTACACTATAAGACATGGCAATGATCTCCTGATTCTAGTTTTGTATGTGGATGACTTAATTATCAAAGGGAGTTCTTCATCCTTGATTCAAAATGTTCAACAAGTATTGATGAAACAATTTGATATAATAGATATTGGTCTTTTGCACTATTTTCTTGGTCTGTAGGTTCTTTAATATTCATAAGGAATCTTTATTTTTCAGCAGAAGTATTCCCTTGACTTACTTCAACATTTTGGCATGGTTGATTGTAAGTTTCAACCTACTCCATTCTAGTTAGGTGTCACTCTTCATACAAACTTCTCTTCACCGCAAATCAATATGTCATTGTATCAACAACTGGTTGGGAGTCTATTATATTTGACTCATACACATCCTGGCATCTCCTTTGTAGTTGGGCTTGTATCTTGGTTCTCTCAGGACCACCATGAGAGTCACTAGAAGGGATCTAAACACATTCTCAAGAATATTCGGGGCTCTACAAGGTTTGGCATTTAGTACATCTCAGGTGCTTCTTAGCTTGGGTGTTTCACTAATTCTCATTGGGATGGTTTTGTTGATGATCAAAATCCCTCTTAAGGATTTGTTTATCGCCTCATATCTACTCCCATTGCTTTCTCTTGTAAAAAGAAACCAACAATTGCACTATCACATGCAGAGGTTGAATATCATTATGTTGTTCTTGCTAGTCAAGAAGTCTTTTGGCTACGACAACTATTGATAGAGTTTGGCATTTCACTAGATCATGCCACTACTATATCGTGTGATAATCAAAGTGCCATTCACATATTTTTCAACCCAGTTGAGCATCAAAGAACAAAGCACATTGAGATTCACATGCACTTCATTCGAAAACTCATCCATGATGGTGTCTTTCGCTTGGAGTACTTTCATAATGAAGAGCTTGTTGTTGACATCTACACTAAACCTTTGGCATCCCCTCATTTTCTTCATTTATGATCGATGCTTGAGGTTAAGGAAGTTGTCCTTAGGGGGTCATCTTGAGTCTGCCTACCTTCACTTTTTTATGATGCATTCTCTTTTGGGAAGGAGTTTTTTCCTACGGATTTTTCTTTTTTTCTCCAGTTATAAGACTTTGTACATGGGCACATTATTAGGCCTTGTTGTCGAAACCCATATTTGTTCTTCTTTGTTCCTCCCTATGTTTCTCTTATGGGGGGTTGTTAGTGTGTTTTCTTAAACCGTAACTATTTCTAAACACACGACAACTTGTGTGAGCTAAGCTCACATAGATTCTTTCAACTTCCCATCTAATCTTAGGTGCTTGTTGGGCCTCCTCAATCCTATAAATTGAGGACTCCCTTACGTATTATAATCAAGTGGAGATTAATAGATCACCTATGCTCCTATAGGAGGTTTAGTTTTGTAGCCCTTTGCATACTTGTGTCTTTTTCACAAAATCGAGAAACAAAATTTCCATTTGGTTGACTACTATCATGTTTTTCATTGGAAAAATGGGAAGGTTGATTCACTACCTAAGAAAGCTAGACATATGACACAAGGATCTCTAAGGTCAAATGAAACTCTCTCCACCCACTTTCTACCTTAGACGTATGAAAAAAAAAAAAAAGGTTTGTGGTTGATTTGACCCTCAACCTTCTCATCATTAATTACATGAACTTGGTTGTACATTATGACCCCATCTCTCCTCTCTCATGGTGGCAACGAAGCACTTAACACATGCTCTATCATATCCCCATGCCAAGTTTTATTACCTCTTAGGCTCCCCCCATTCACATTTGGGATTTCATTTTCTCATTTCGTCACTTTGTGTCGCTAGAGATTACTCTGTTGCTCCTTCATGTGCTCTCGCATGGGGTTCAACTTGTGGCTTTGGGTTCTAGTTCTTCGGTATTTTGAACTGTTTCCATGCAAGTAATCTTTCCCACAGTTCATCATGTGTGATCCAAGTGGATATCGGTGGCCACCCACCTTTTCCAACTCGCTCAAAACAATTTTCTGGCAATTTTGAGAATTTACTAATTTTAGCAGTTTTTAACTTTCGGGGCCATTTTGAGGGCCTAAATGAAGGATTTTTTGGATTGAGCTTCTCAATAATAGCCGAAATCTTTGATTGATCCCCTTAAATGAATCTCCTCGATGATACCTTTCCAATGGGTTATCGTGCGCTTAAAACGGAGAACATATCCAAAAGTTACGACCCCGAGAAGTTGATGTACTAACTTACCCAAACGGGCCCACATGACTTTTGGCCCTTCATCTCCTAGAGTTAGGTTTTTGGATGTCTAGGATTTTTGACATTCCTGTTTATTGTAAAAATGACTTCAGAGCCTCATTGAAATCATCTTCTTACGAATGAGTGCGACTGTCACATCTCTTCTCAGAGATAAGCCACCACCATTCCAGCAAGCTTGTTTTCCATTGCATTTTACAGTTTCAGCGTATTTCCTTATTGAATAGAAAACCAGTTTTACTATATCTCTTTTGTTCTGTGTTAAGCATCTTTGAATAATTTGTATTCATTTCGTTCTGCTCATAAAATCCGGATCAATGTGTGCACACATGGGAGTTCCATTGTAGCCTTTAAAGTGTTTTGGTGGATTGGCCTCTAGCATTTTCAAGTGTTTGCAGAGCACTTGGTTCTTCCTCTACCATACTTGGTTCCCGATTTCAATTCCCCGCTGACACTGTATTGTCTCTCCTCAAACTTTATTAGCATGAAGTTCTCCATGTGGGGGCGCAGTCAGCCTCTATGTGTCACAACTCAAACTGTGAAATGGAAGGCATGAAAGGGAAACTGAGATACCTGCAACAGGAGCTGCCAATTTTGCACGAATTCAACACTGAGAAAACGCTCTAAGACAAAGAAGAAATGAGGGACAAGGAGATAGCAATTTTCTTGAGGCAAGTTAAAAGACACTCTAAGCAAATTCAGGCCCTCGGAAAGGAAATTTGTGAGGTGCAACCAAGACACAATCAACATCAAGCATTGGCTCCTGCTATGGATCTCAAGCCTCTTGTGAAGTCAATCAACACTTGCAACAACGACGACAATGCAACAATAGTAAAAACCCTAGGCATAGATAAATAGAGCTCTGAAGCTCAAGTAACTCAGGGTCCATGCAATGTAAAACTAGGTTTTTTTGTTAAGAACCCATGTGTGGATATACTCTTGGAATATGAAAACTTTTTTTGTATCTAAAACAACGGTCATAGAGCATCTAAGGTTGCTTGTTTCTTTAGTCATGCTAAAGCCCCCTTTTATAATGCAATCTTATCATAGTGTTTAATATATATATATACTAATACCAATTAGAAACTACCAAATTTATGAATCAATGTTACTTAATTCCCTTTAATGAAACGTTGAAAGGTTATTTAATGGAATCGAAACCTTAAAATTTGAGAACAAAAGAATCCGGAAGAAAAATGCCTGATTAGTGGAACTGATTGTGACTTAGCTCATTCTGACCTTAAACAACAATTACATCATACATGTTCGATTCGATGGAATATGAATGAACACTGTGTATTGGCAAAGTTCATTGAATGTGCAGGTGGAAATGCTTTCGTCCAGGTTCAATGAATGTATGTGTCGTAATCGTTTCAAACCCTTCTGACTCGTGAGTGCAAGATGAAAGCTTGATAAACATTAATTAAGCGAAGACTTGTACAGTACGTATTGTAAGATGCGAATATATTGGCTGTCATGGCGATAACCACAGGCCGGCACAGCCCAATGACGTAAGAAAGTAAGTAACGTCACGCTCTGATAACGACGACGATGACGATGGCTGAATCATGACTGGTTCTTAACGCCGGGAGTTCCTTCAAGCACTTCGTCGGATCGAAAATGGATGAATTCGCTGAAGTGTTTGGAGGAACTCAGGGAGTCACTGAACTGCCGAACTGCTTCCGCGGCGTCTACAGTTAGTGATTACTGCAATGATCAATCCGATGATAATATGCAATCCTGTTGGTAATTCTGGTAATTCTCAGTTCCTTTATGAATCCCATTTATTCGTCATGAAAATGTTGTTGTCTGGATACATTTACTAGTTTCTTTTCTTGCCCACTTATCAATTATCAATCAGTTTCGTATTTTGTGCACGTGAAAGACCTCAGGAAATACCCAAGAATTTCGTCTGCAAATTTTCATTTTGTATTAATTAATTTTTGGATATGTGCAACTTTATTTTACTGTGTTCCATGATAATTATTCACTGATTTGAATTTGGTGTGAGGATGTATCCTCGACCTCGAACGAATAGAATTAACGTTACCTCCCAGTTCCTTTTCGCTTCTCTCAAGCCTGCCCAACCTAATAGATTAGGATAATACTCCAAGTTTTCTTCTAAACTTGAGTTAGCCATGACTCCACTTTCGATGCCAATGAATGGAATCACTAATAGGCCGCAAAATTATTAGTAACAATTTAAAATCTACTCGTTCGTAGTATCAACCTTCGATCCAATAATTTTTTTCTATTTTATCTCATCATGTTTACTCTTAAAAATTGGGATTTCTGTTTTCATGTTCTGGGTATGTTACACGATTTGGAGCCATGAATCTTGGTTGCAATCACAACACAGCCAACAATATTCATTGCGATGAATATGTGCACATAGCTATATCGATGTAGTTTGAGGAGTATGGAGGCCGCCAGCCATGTTAGCTAGTATCGCCATGCGAGGCTCTATTGAGGAGAGCAAGTATTGTTCTGAACGTATATCACTTGAGCACCACATGATATCCTAGCAAGGGGACCATATAGTATGTGGGATTGAAATAAAAAAATATTAGAAAAACTTGTTAAGATCTGAAAAGCTACCCAAGTGCTCTAAAGTACGTTCTAAAATGATAACAGGACTAATGGAGAATGTCAAGGGACATTTAACTCCTAGGTGCTTAAGTTTTCACCTTATAATATGAAGAGTTTCAGCATTATGTTATTGGCACATAGTTGAAAAAGTAGGGACTAAAAATCCATTTTTAGTGTTTTAGTTCAAAAATCCATTTTTAGTGTTTTAGATGTGCTTTTAGATGTGTTAGTAGATAATTTGGTTTTCATGCTAATACACACCATCCATTCCTTTCCAATAGATTCTATTAGATTGGTTTGTTTGGGATCACAATTTTTTGTAAAGCTACCTCGATATTTTAGAGTCTTAGAGAGGTCTAATGTAACATCCCTAACCCATCCGAGGAACATTACTGTGCTGAATACTCATATAAATAAAAATTTTGCTAATTATTTATGAATTCATTTAGTTTTTTTATATGAATATTCTGCACTATAATGTTCCTCGAATGGGTTGGGGGACGTTACATTATGGTATCAGAACTCTGGTTCAAACACCGGGCTTGTATGGGCCAAGATGGCTATGAATTCGTGAAATTCATCGTTGTAGATTTTGTTTGTGACAGGTTTGGGGAAAAATGAATATTTTAGAGAGAATTCCCCAATTTCGCGAGTGAACTTCAAGTTTTAATGGTCGTCTGTAGAGTTATAGACAGTTTGGAGAATTGACGACTAAGATTATGTTTGATCTCATGATTGATGATCGAGATTCACTATCATACATTTAAAAATTCATAAGGATTCGACCACTTAAAAGGTTGAACGGGATAAAATTGAGGGGTTGTGAAATGGATCAGATCGACGATTTGTATTCATCGGGGTTTTTGTTGAAAATTTTCCAAGTGTGAGGTTTGACAATAGAACCCGTCGATGACTGATGGTCAGATCGACGAGTTTGGCGAAGTGTTGGAAATTATCCAAAAAAACCGTCGACGGTCGATGGACAGATCATCCGAATTGACAAAGAGTTTGGGTCGGCCATAAGACATCTCTGACTGTCGATGGTCAAAGTTCTGGGTTCGATTGAATCTGATGAAGTATTTTGAATCGCCAATGAACATCGACGATGGTCGATGGGCCAATCATCGAGGGTCGACCGATTTTGGTGAAATGTTTGAATCAACCAAGTGAGGTTGTCGATGGTTCGACGTCGACTAAAGTCATTGAGGTATCTAGGTTTTCCAAGAGAATCGGTCGATGGGGGAAAGAGGATGATAATGCCATCATCCACGTGTCATGCCACGTCAACATCCATGTGTCATGCCATGTCACCCAACTTGACACCTTAGGATGATGTATCATGACACGTCATCATCCACGTGTCATGCCACATCAACAGTTTCCATGTCATCCAATAGAAGTGGTCGATGGACGATGGTCAAATCGAGCGGTTTGGGAAAGTGTATTCAACAACCATCGGGGATTGTCGATCCCTGATGGGTAAATGGTCGGGCATTGGTCAAAGTTGGTGGGAGTTCCATTCACCAACAAAGGTTTCCAACAACCGACGATCCATGTCTAGGTCGGTTGTGTTGGAACTGTGTGCAAGTTGTTCGTCAGGGAGTTGAATTGGTGGTCAACGGTCGGGTCGGTAGTTTAGGGAAGTATTATGAGTGCCACAAGAGAAATATGGTCACTGATGGTCTATAGAAACTATATCAATGATCTATATTTCTTCTAACCAGAGATTGATGACACAAATTGAACATATGCAAAATTGCTCCATAGTTTAAAAAAAAAAACAGAGTTTGGAGCCATTTTCTTATTTTGGCCATACCTATAGAAAATTACAATGGATTGGAATGAAACCTATGGGTTTTTTCCACATAGAGGTGTACAAAATCACCAGAGAGGACCCCTTTCCAATTCTACTTGAATTTGGCAGAAATTGCAAAATAATGATTTTTAAAGATTTGGGTCCATATCATTGACAGAAACCCAGATTAAGTCGAAACTCTTTTGGAGTTTCCAAAAAGTAGACACAAAAGTAAACCACAAAGGAATGAAATAAATCCTATAGGGATTGGAATGGAGATACTGAAATAGGTCAAAATCCACTATTTTGGGCCACTTTTGGGGTATTTTTGATATTTTCAAAGAACGAAAAGTGACAATAGATCGCAAAATTGGAAAAATGTATTTAGTCAAATTTTTATACACTCATCAAGACTAAAAACTTTGGTGTAGTGAAATTTTTTCATAAGTGCACAAATTGGGAGATAGTGAGTTCTACTAAAAATTGAAAGTCTGGAAAAAGGAGTGAAAGAGGAAAAAGTTGCATATTCCAAATTATTGTAGTTTTTGACTGGAACATGAGATTGAAATTATGAGACTTGTTATGAATTACTTGTTGTTATTTTTATCTATGTCTCGTAAAAAAAATCTTAAAGTCCTGAGATATTTTCCTCTGCATTTGACAGAAGTTGGCATTTCAATAAAACTACACCAGTAGAAAGAATGCAAAAAAAATGTTGAAAATGGTCCTTTCAAGAAGCCATAACTGTCATCTCAAAGATCATATTGGGGCATGAGTACAAACATTGGAAATATATTTCATAGAGGAATGCATCTAGGGAATCATAGTGTGAATTGATGGATGCATCCTTCATAAATTGATGAGAAAACAAGATGTATTTTAATTAATGAAATGTTTTATAATACGCATGTTCTAGCAATAATTATTACATGAAAATTTCTTGCAGAATTAGAGGTACAGAAATAAACTTTAGTTCTTATATGAGGACTGTAGTTATGGAAGATTCTCAAGGATCTTACAGTCATGAGGAAGAGATCAGAGGTATGCATGTCAGTATGGGGAATGTTGAGACATAGTCAAATGGAAGAAGAGATAGGAAATAGAATTTCACTATGAGAAGCTTTCATAGAGAAGTGAAGAGCTATGGAGTGGATAATGAAAGGATTATGAAGGCTCAGGAAGAGATACTTCAGAGCTTAAACATGTTGCATAAGCAAGTTAACAATGACTCTGGCAGCAAGCAAGCATTTAGTGCTAGACAAGTATCAACATCTACATCCCATAGAAAAATTGATGATCATGGAAATGATAGGCATTCAAGAAGCATGAGAAGGCACCATCATTCTCCAAGGTAGTCCACCAGAAGAAATTGTGCAAGCTCAGGGCCACGGAGCAGCCCAAGTGTGTCTCATATTCAAAGGTAAAGAAGAAGGCATGAGGTAGACATCTTTCAAGGTGAACTCAAGAAGATAAAACCACCTACTTTGAATGGTGGAAACATGAAAGGAGAAGAGGAAGGGGCCTGGCTGCTGGAAATGAAGAAATATTTCACACTACATGATTACCCATCTAGGGTAGAAGCTAGAATTGCAACCTACCACTTGCAAGAAAAAGAAACCATGTGGTGGGATCAACTTAAACAAGCTAAGAACCTTGATGAGAAAATGATATCGTTGAGGTAGTTCAAAGGATATTTCCAAGAGAAATATTTGTTCGAGCATTACTATGAGAGAAATATCAAATATTTTTTTGAAATCAAGTTGGGAACCATGGCAATAGAGGAATATGAGAAGTGATTCTTTGAAGTGTTGAAGTATGTTGACTTCATCAAGGATGAGAATGTTAAAATCCAAAGTTTTCTAAGTGGGTTACCCTCCTTCTACGATGACAAGATTCAATATGATCACCCCAATACTTTGGAGGAAACCATAAGGAAAGAAAGACGCCTTTATGAGCAAAGTAAAGGAAGGCCAGTTTTCCAAAAATATTGGAATGATAAGATGAAAGGGAAAAAGGATCAAAGACAAAAAGGTTTTAAACCACCCTTTCTCATAAATAAATCCCAAGCAAATCAACAATGCCAAACAACCCAAAATGAGAAAAAGAATGCAAATTCATTTGGGAAAAGACCAAGGAAGCAACATGTTCAATGTTGGGGATGTGAGGGAAATCACTTATATAGGGACTACCCTCACAAAGGAGAAAAAATGAGGACTTTCCACAACATTCAGGAGGTTGAAATGATAAAATACATGGGAGTAAACATGCCAAGGATTTATGCAGCCTTGGACAACAAGTAGGTAGAGTATCAAACCCACATGATTGAAGTGGAAGGTAAGATTGACAACCATCCCATAAAAAAATTAATTGATTCTGGAGCTACCCATACTTACATAAATGCTAACATTATTGAAATAATTCACTTGAAAAGAAGTAAGAATAATAAATCTTGGTTAGTTCAGTTAGCCATGGGGGCTAAGCGGAAAATCAATGAGTTGGTTAAAGATTGTTTGATAGACATGAATAGAATTAGCACAAAGGTAGATGTAAACATCATACCGTTGGGTTAATATGACTGTCTGATTGGCATGGATTGGTTAGAAAAACATCATGTTGTCCTAAAATGTTACAACAAGACAATCATATGTCTTGATGAGGAAGGGAATCAAGGCAAGATTTAAGGCATTCCCAGAGCTATAGCTATTAGAGAGATTTCAACTATGCATTTGAAGAAGATTTTCAGGAAGAGATGTCATATTTTTTCATCCCATATGGAGGAGGTAGCCAAAGACAAAGTGGAAAGCATTTAATACCATATGATCTTGACGGATTTTGAAGATGTTTTTATAGAAATTACAAGATTTCCACCAAAGAGAAACATTGATTTCTCTATTGATTTGGTGCCATGAGCTTCCCCAATTTCTAAGACACCTTACATAATGGGCACACCAGAACTAAAAGAGTTGTAGATGTAGCTTGAATAAATTTTGAAGAAGGGTTATATACGCCCAAGTGTGTCGCCTTGGGGAGCCCCGGTTATTTTTGTGAATAAGAAAGATGGAACCTTAAGGTTGTGTATTGATTTCAGGCAACTTAATAAGGTTACCATAAAGAATAAGTATCATTTTCCAAGAATTGATGACTTGTTTGATTACTTGAAAGGTGTGCGAATATTTTCGAATATTGGCTTGAGATTAGGTTATCATCAAGTAAGCATAAAGGAGAAAAACATCAACAAGACAACATTCAGAACAATATATGGCCATTATGAATTCACAATAGTGACATTTGGACTATCAAATTCCCAAACAATCTTTATGTGTTTGATGAATGGAGTGTTCAGGGGGTACCTATACAAGTTTGTAATTATGTTCCAAGATGATATGCTCATCTACTCTAAATCGAAAGAGGAACATGAGAAACATTTAAGAATGGTGTTGCAAGTTTTAAGAGAGCATAAATTGTATGTTAAACTAAGTAAGTACATGTTTTATCAAAAGAACATTCACTACTTAGGACATATAATTTCAACATACAGGATGGAAGTTGATCCTAAGAAGATATAGGACATTAAAGGATGGTCAGTACCAAAGAATGTGACAAAGGTTAGATCATTCATGGGTCTGTCTAGTTATTACTGAAGATTCATAAAAGGGCTCTCAAGGATTGCAAGTCCAATCACTTCCTTTCAAAAGAAGGGAGTGAAAATTGAATGGACTTTCAAATGGCAAGAGAGTTTTCAACTGTTGAAGGAAATTTTGACAAGTACACCAATATTGAAGCTTGCAAATCCAAACGAATATTTCTTTGTGCATTGATGCATGCAAGGAAGGACTCGGGGGAGCTCTTAGTCAAAGGGACCATGTGGTATGCTATGAGTCTAGAAAATTAAAAGAACATGAGATAAATTATGCTACACATGACTTGGAGTTAGTAGTGATTTTACATGCATTGAAAATGTGGAGGCATTACCTTATGGGTAATAAATTCGAGCTAAGGACATACCACTATGGTTTGAAGCATTTTTTGAAGCATTTTTTTGGACAACCAACACTAAATGCCAGGCAAACTAGATGGTTGGAATTTCTGAGTGAATATGACTTCGAAATTAAGCATATAAAGGGTAAGGAAAATAAAGTGGATGATGCATTTAGAAGGAGATTTCATGAAGTGAATATTGTATCCATCACCATGTACATGACAGATTTGAAATACAAACTTATTTTAGCAGAAAATTCAGATCAACAATATGTAAAAATAAAAGAGATATTACAACAAGGTAATCTTTAGAAAAAATTCAATTATTATGATTTGAAAGAGGATGGAATTATCACTTACAAAGGTAAGGTGTGTGTGCCAAATTCCAGTGAGATGAAAAATGAAGTTCTGAAGGAAATGCATAATGTGTCATATGTCGGGCACCCAGGATATCAGAAAACAATTGCAGCAGTAATAAGACAATACTTTTGGCTGAGAATGAAGAAGGAAATGGCTAATTACATAGTTAGATGTCTAAAATTCAAAAAATAAAGACATAACATAAGAATCCAATAGTTTTTCTACATCCATTACCCATTCTGGAATGGAAGGGGGAAGTTGTCATGGTTGATTTTATTACTACATTGCCCAGAATAGTGAAACATCATGATTCTATCATGGTGGTGGTGGACAAATTGACTAAAGCAACACATTTTATTCCAATAAATACCACGCACAAGGAGTCAAATATTGGAAATATCTACATGAAAGAAGTTTCTAGGCTACATGGGGTACCTAAAACAATAGTATTAGATAGAGATCCAAAGATTACTTCGAATTTTTGGAAGGGTTTGTTCAAAGGATTTGGAACAAATTTAAATCTTAGTACAAAATATCATGGAGAGTCAGATGGGAAAATAGAAAGGACTGGCATGATAATTGAGGACATGCTTATAATGTATGTGATAGATCAACCATCAATGCGGGAATATTATATTCATTTATTTGAATTTTCCTACAATAATGGGTATCAGGCCTCATTGAAGATGAGTCTGTTTGAAACATTGTATGGTAGAAAATGTAACACACCAGTGAGTTGGGATAATCCATTAGATAGAGTAGTTGTTGGGCCAGACTTGTTAAAAGAAATGGAAGATCTGATGCCAAAGATAAATCATAATTCAAAAGCTTCCCAGGATAGGAAGAAACGTTATGCAGACAGAAACAAATCTTTTATTGATTTTAATATTAGGAAGTTGTCGAAAGATGGAAGCAAGATATTGTGGACCTTTTAAAATATTAGAAAAGATAAGTTCAGTTGCATACATGTTAGATTTTCCTACATCCATGAGAGTGCATAATGTATTTCATGTGTCATTGTTAAAGAAATATGTGCTTGATACTAACCCCATAATTGATTGGAATGTGATCCAAGTGGAGCATGAAGGGGATTTCTGGGTGGAACCAGTACACATCCTAGACCAGAAAGTCAAATTGCTTAGGAACAAATCCATAGAGATGGTAAAGGTTTAATGGAAATTCTATGGTTCTGAAGATGGTACATGGGAGCATGAAGAAAACATGAAGAAAGAATACCTGCAAATGTTTGATAGTTTTGATTAAAACATAATGCAAGAGTCAATTTTGAGCATCTAAAATTATGGAAAAACATCTCAGAGTCCAAACCAACTATGTTGGAGACCTTGATAAAAGAATGGATCATTCCTTGGGTTAGCATTGATAAACATATGGTATATTACTTGGGTTATCCCTGATAAACAGATGGTACATCCATTGGGTTATCTCTAATAAACGAAAGGTGCATTCCTTGGGTCAGAGAGTTGAGAGGAACATGTGATTATGGTTGGAATTGTTGTTGGAGTTGTAAAATTACAGAATTTTATTTTCTAAAGTATTGTGACATAAATTTTCATATATATATTGTCATAGAGTGCACTGAGGGAAGCACACAATTGTAGGAGAGGGGGAATGTAACATCTCCAATATAATCCTCAGTTTAATTAATGCTTATGTAGATAACTTGTGGCTATGGCCAAAGTGATGTAATATGTGAATTGCATTTCTATATTTTCATAATAAAAATGTGATGTCATCAACTAAGAGGACATGGAAAAGATGGAGGCTAACTTTATCCAAAAGAGGGGGGATTGTCTATGATAATGGGAAAGATGGGTTCAAGGGGGGAATTACCATGTATATTAATTCAACCTAGTTTCCTAAATTTTCTAATTTTATATGAACCTTCCAATTTTCTGATTGAGTCTTCCCAAAGCCAATCATTGAATAAATGTAAGAGGGTGGGTGTGAGTGGTCACATCCCAAAGCTATTGGGAACATGGGGGTTTAATACAATCATCTTGGGGAAGAATGTGAGTCAAGAAAGGCAAGACAAAGAGAGGAAATTCATATGGGTTGGGACAACAATTTTACACATTGAGTTTTCGTGCATGGAAAACAGGTAGAGAGGAAGAAACAGAGCTTGAAGCTAATGAAACCATGGAGGGTGAATTATAGAGAAATATGTAGCATAATTGGAGTGAACTGGAGCTAGAAAATTGAACAACTGGGTTGTCAGAACTAAAGAGTGAACTCTTGTGTGAGTTGCACTAAAATAACAAGTGTTTGGTGTTGCTTTGTTGATAGTTTCCTAGAAGAAGTTTCCTTTGAGTTCCTAACTGAGAGATTCCTAGTTGCCTATGACAGCGAGACTGAGATCCGCGAATGGGTACATTCCTTGGGTTGGACAAGTTAAGAGGAAGAGAGTTGGTGGAGAATTGGGATAGTTGTAGGAGAATATCAGTTGGGTTGCGTTTTATGAGATGTGAGTGGACTGTGAGAAACCACCCTCTTTTGTGGATTACTAGCCTCAACTCGGGGGTGACTGACTGTTAATATTTGGAACAATGAGTCTTATGGTTGGGTGGAATGTATGAATGTCTATCCCAAGTAACTAGTTGCACAACTATTGTGAAAAAATAAGTGTTTTATCTTGTTGTTGTGTTAAATTATCTGTTTAATTAGTGTGCATGAACTATGTGTATTGGAAGTGATTTATATGTCCTTGTAATGAGTTGTTTATTTTCATTTCATGTTGATTATTAGCATGTTCTATATGCCTCTATTTTATAGTTGTATACAATAGATAAATCTGTTTTAATTCGTAGCCGAAAGCTATAGGAAATTAGTTAACTGTAGTGAATTCATTTAGTTAGCATAAATTTCGTTTATATGAGTATTTTTCACTGTAATGTTCCTTGGATGGGTTGGGGAAAGTTACATATAAGAAACAATTAGCACCTGACCTTACTACCTTATAGTTGATCCATCCTACTAAAAGGGTTGAGACTCCTTCTTTCATGGATATTCTCATGATTCTAGAGTACAGTATTCTATAATTCATGGTTATTATGTTTTTTCCATTGTGGTTCACAGTGCATCCACAGTGATCCCTAGTGAAATCCGAAGAACATAGGAGGGTCAAGTATTTCGAGAATATTTGGCTCACAAATATAAACATGTCGCATAGATGAGACTCGAACCTGGGTGGGGAGGAGAAAACGCCCCACCCCAACCAATTGAGCTACAACCACTTGACAATTTGTGGTTAATATTCATCAGTAAGAGTCCATATTAAGTGATACTTAGTTATTGTAACCCATAACCGGTGGTTAAGAAAAACAACAATTAATTTTTCATGTCAGAGAGAAAGCTCTCCCACCATTCACAATTACATTGGGGGTCAATAGGTGAATTTCTTTCTCAAGGTATAAAATGTCACTTTTGACCATTTTGGAAAAACTGGCCAAAAAATAAATTTTCTTCTTTAACAATGTTTAATGTCAAAAGAATAAAAAAAAATTGTAGCAAGCTTTACTTATGGAGGAAAGAAAATTGCACTTTAAATAGAAAGACTACTAAATTTTTTGTAGAATTTATGGGGTCTCATATGGTTGATATCATGCCAAATGTTTCTACATATAGGAATTCATCTCAATCAAAATAGGTAAAATGTTATGATATGTCACATGGTAAGATACAATATTTGTTTCAACTCCCATAAATTAATTCTATTTAATTCCCTCCATCATTTCTCGCTTACCTAGACTTTCTCCTAAGCATGCATCCCAAGATACATGGGTAAATATAGAGATAATAGAATCATGCAAGCAATATATACACTAGGTAACCAAGCACTCAAACCTCACCTTTCTTCCTTTCATCTAACCCACCATGTTTGGCCTAACACAATTTTGGCCAAAAATATGTGTCAATATTGACTCATAGAGGTCAATTTAGGTATTTGCTCTACATTAACATAAATTTTTATTTAGCAACATTTAGGTAATCTATGTGAACATAATTTATTGTCACTTTCCATCACGACAAATTTTAAGAAAGTTACCAATAAGATTTTAACATAATAAGTGGGTGAATCTCCTAGATACATATGAAAATCCAAAGGCTATTTATTGATAGTATAATATACATATTTACAAACGTTGGTCAATATTTCATTAAATTAAATGATGTAATAAATTATTGGTGAATCTTTCACTAAATTCTAAAACCATGTAAAACCCTTAGTTAAATTATAAAATCATATATATGAGAATATTTTCTATATACTTTAATATTATATAAGTTGGAACATATATAAAAGAAAAACATTTGTTCTATTAGCAATAACTAGTAAAATAGACAATGAACCTTAACACTTTATGAAATTGGTCTAAAAGGACATTTTCCCTTGGCAACAAGTGGTACAACTTAGAATAAATCAAAGTGAACCTTTCCAAACTAGCATGAAAGTTGTTGAAGACTAACAACTCCTAAACATCGAGGTTTGATCCTAGGAGTGAAATATTGACGAAGTAAATGTTGGTAGAGTCATGTTAAAGAGATGATCAAGCTAGGATTTTCTAAGTACAAACAAGCAATTTGGTCCATTGTACTTGGTCAATCTTTTTTGTAGATTAAAGTGACAACTATGAGAAGGTGATGTATATGTTCAATGCCTAGTTATTTAGTTTGTAATTTTACATATCAAATTTTGTATATTTTTGTGTAGCAATGTAATATAAGAATCGTGTTTTCAAAAAACACTTCACCTATGTGCACACATATTAAAAATAAATGCACTTTATATATCACAAAACAATTGAAATAACCATCAAGTGGAGCATGGAAAAATCATGGGGTCTCCACTTAGTGAATTTATAACATAGCAGATGCATTTGCGAGATATTAAAGAATGCATGTAATTTCACTATATATTGATAAATACCTCCCAAAATCCTTTTGTTGAAACCTCTCCCAATACATCTTTCTAATGATAAAAAAATTGTTTTTACTATCTACATTCCCTATTTTTATTAGATACCCCTTTTTATAACCGTTAATACCTATAAGCCTTGCATCCCCCCACCCTGGCCCCCTCCCCCTCCAATAGCTACAATATATTGACTATAATTTTTTCAATTTAAAAAACCTCTTTATCAAATAAATTAGATATTGGCAAACAAGTAAAGTCCCCCATGGGAAAAATGATCCAAAATGGATCACAAATATAATTTTTCATTTATTTTGGTACTTTATACCTTGAAAAATTGGAGCTAATTGCTTGCAGGGACCATTTATTGGGTAGGTAATATTTTGGTGATATGGGTCTAGAAACTATTAGAGACTAATTGGGGAATTAAATGACAGTTTTTAGGCCAAACTTTTGTGGACATTGTCTAAGACCTCGCAACACTATTCTATACACTATGAGCTTTCCAATTGTGCAAGGATCACCTCAAATTGAGTTTGTAGAAAGAAGTTATGCCTACCACAAGTTCACTTATGTTTTTGACTACCATGGTATTGAGTGGATTCCATTTCATTTCACATTAATTCAAATGTGGAGCTAGTTGCATGTGGATTTTCAAAAAAATATCTAGGGTCCAAAATCTTAACCCTAATTGGGAGTTTAGTCATGAAAAAACCCTAACCCTAACCCCAGATGATTATAGGGACATGTTAAATACTAGGTAACTAGGAAAGGAATGGGTTTCGTTTTAATTGTATTGATTTCCATAGTTCAATAGATCAAGGGATTGGGGTATTGGAATAGAATAGAGGAAGTAGAATATCTTGCAGTGACCATATAGGCCATTGTGTCATTGTGAACTCCATAGTTAGTTCACCTTTCTTTGTATTTTCATTTCATATTTGAGAAGAAAATAGGAAGGAACAATCCTCACCTTATGGATATGTTCTCCCATATTCGATTTCCTAGGGTACATCTTGTGTTCATTGTATGGATGGTGTAGTATTGTTTTTAAATTTATTTAATTTTTAGTCTCATCTTAAGCAATATTTGGTACACTAAGATTATAGTATTAAAGACAAATATTAAGTAAAATACTCCAGAACAAGGGTTTAAAAAACATGTAATGCCAATTGTGATGTACTATTCTAGTGGAATATCCATGAAGATTTATAGATCATATTGGTATTAGAGTAGTTTTATTTGGGTTTTTTCTAGGAATCTCCAAAGATCTATAAACTGGATTCAAAAAGAAGTTTCAAATCC
This sequence comes from Picea sitchensis, assembly GCA_010110895.2. Lineage (NCBI taxonomy): Eukaryota > Viridiplantae > Streptophyta > Pinopsida > Pinales > Pinaceae > Picea > Picea sitchensis. The sequence goes on from SNQJ01S0148863.1 coordinate 20,623, forward strand.
CTATACATAGTGGATGACTATTGTAACAATACAAGGGATGACTCATAGGAGATATTTTGAAACATAGAAAAATAAGTCATTGACATCTCTTGCAACATGATTATGCTCAAGGAAACACTTAAAAGAAAATTTGGACCTTCATGGTGTTTGGTAGCTATTAATTAGAACGTGTATCGAATGGGAAATATGGAGATAGAGAAGACCTTAGAAAGAACCTATAAAAGGAGTAAGAATAGGAGAAATAAAAAGAGAGACTGATTCCCAACATCATTTGTTCCCGATGTCTATTCAAAGTATAAATGAAAATGAACATCAAACCATATCAAGGTAAGATTGATCCTATTATATTGAGTCAATGTTTGCAACTATCATAAATCTATTTTAGTGTTCATAACATAAGAGAAGAGAAAAACACACTATATGCTTGGAAAAATTTAGAGGAAAATTCTCAAACTTATTGGGAAAGCATGATAAAGGTGTTGAGGTTGGAGTGTGATACCCTAGTAACTAAGTGGGTGGTGCTTAAAACCCCCACTAAGTCCCACATTTATTCTATTAGAAATGAAGAGGACTAATGGATCTGTAATGTACTTAACCAACATAAATAATAGAACATGAATGATATTTAGAAAAATATAAGTGAAAAAAGGAAAATAAAAGAGATAGTGAGATTAAACATGTAGAGTATAACCCATTTATTGATAATTCCAAAAGAGAGAGCGATGTTCGTGGGCTTGTCGTTGGAGAAATAACCTTTGAGAAGAATTCCAATAAAATAACAACACTTTCCAAAACAATATATATCCTCCTATCTGTACAGATAATTTATTGCTAGCAAAACCTTATTTACTTGTGGTCCCATCATTAATGAGTACCAACCATATAGTGGGAATTATTTAATACTGACAACCCTTTTACATTAAGTGACTATCCACTAACTATATAATGGGCCTTATTCAAAGAATATGTCCTTGTGCATTCATTAAATAACTCCTAACTACCCCAAATTAGGGAGGTTGTGGTAGGACCCTATCATTCCCCCCCCTTCAGAAGTAGGGTTGTCCTCAAGGTTAGATGTGTGGAAACTATGGTCAAAGTAGTAGATTGGTTGAGTGATGTTAGTAATAAATGGTTAATGGATCCAAATATTTCTCATATGATACAACAAATTCCAAGAAAACCCCATGAATATCATGGCTAAACTTGGAAAAATCAAGATATTCACTATAAAGGGAATATTTATTTGAACACAAACTCCACACTTATATCAATGGTGTTATTTGAACTCTAGGCCTCTCCAACAACATGTGATTCCATCTTTCATAAAACATATGAAAGGATCAAATGTTCATTTTTTAGGGAAGTGGTGAAGAAGGAAATCCACACTTTTGTGGTAGAATTTTAGCTTTTTCAATGAGACAAGTAAGAAATAGTGAATCCTCTAGGAAAAATACAACATTTACCTGCCAACTATATATACTAATGTTTATATGGAATTCATTATGGGGTTACTCAAATCTAATAATAAATCTATGATCATGGTTTTGGTTCATCGTCTTTCCAAATATGCTCATTTTTTTCTCTACAACACCCCTTTAAATCCTCCATGGTTTCTCAATTCTTCATGGATAATATCATTAAACTCCATGGTATGACAAAATCTATTGTGATGGACTATGACCACAAATTCACTAATAATTTATAGCAAGGGTTGTTGCAGCTCTAGGGAATTCAATTGAGTTTTAGCACCACCTATCACCCTTAGATTTATCGTCAAACTGAAGTTGTCAGCAAGTTCTTGGAAGCATATTTGAGCTTTTTTTACTTCTGAATGAAAATCCCAATGGGTTTAGTGGTCACCTATAGAAAATTGGTGGTACAATACAACTTATCATGGTTCCACTCAAATGACTCCCTTTGAGGTTGTCTATAGTCAAAATCCCCCATCATTACTACCCTACTTACATAAAGTCTCTAAGGTGTAGGAGGTTGAAAAAAACCTCATATATCAGGTCAACATTCTATGAACTCTTAAGGATAAGCTAGTAATGGCTTAAAATCAAATGAAGCAAAAAACTGATCCTCATCATTCCAAAAACCATTTTGAAGAAGGGAATCAATTTTTCCTTCATATGAAACCTTATAAGAAAAACTAATTCAAATACAAGTGCAAATAGAATATTTTTTCCCAAGTTTTATGGTCCCGTATAAGTTCCTCAAACATATTGGGATAGTGTCTTACAAATTGGAACTTCTGAGCCACTCTAATATTCATCTAGTATTTCATGTCTCTTGCTTAAATAAAGTGGGAATATATAATCATTTTATCCAAACAAGCCTTCTAGAACTAGATGAACAAGGTTCCATTTTGTTGTAGTGCAAGGCCATCCTTGACAAAAGAGAGAATCATATCCACTAGAACACTATTCGGGAGGTCCTAATACAATGATAGGATATACCATCCAAGGATGCCACATGGGAACCAACAAAGATCCTTCAGAAATTCCCTCATCTCCATCCTTGAGGACACTTTTTCTTTTTAAGGGGGAGGGAATGATAAGATTATAACCTAACCCCTTAAGTGGATAAATAAACTTTTATGTATGGATTCCATCTCTAGTAAGCAACTCCCATGTACTAGTGTGAAAGCAATAATTGTAAGAAGGTTTACTAGAAGTTTTTCTCACTAGAAAGATTCTTCTCTAGAATACGATTATGAGGTATATAGAAATCTGTAAAGAAGTATACGAAATGTAATAATATATCATGAATTATATTGTAATTTGACCTCTACTCGTTGGATTTCCCCCCCTCAAAGAGGAAAGTGAACATTGCTCTCACCAATAGAGGTATATAATTTTGTGGTATTTTGGTTCTTTTATTGCCTATTTCTATTGTAATCTTCCATTTCTAAAAATAGTTTGGGTAAATTCTATTATTT
>SNQJ01S0148864.1:8350-30560 GCA_010110895.2 Picea sitchensis
CTTGTATTATCACAATATATTGGAATGGGCTCATCATACTCAACCTGTATATCTGTCAAAGTTTGTTTCATCCAAAGAACCTGTGTACAACATGTTGTTGCTGCAATATACTCTGCCTCAGCTGTAGATAGAGATACTGATGATTGTTTCTTGCTCATCCATGATACTAAACACTCACCTAAGTAGAATGCTACTCCAATGTTGCTTCATTGGTCATCAATACAACCTTCCCAATCTGCGTCTATGTAGCAATTAGTGATAGATCCTTTCATTTTGGATATCATAGCCCAAACTCTTCTGTTCCTTTGAGATATCTGAAAATCCTCTTTACTGCTAATACATGTGATTTCTTTGGTGCTGCTTGAAATCGTGCCACCTGTCCAACTACTTGCATTACATCTGGTCTGGATTATTTTACATAAAATAGGATTCCAATCATTAACCTGCATTGCCTTTGATCTGTAGACTTTGAATCATCATCTTTTCTCAACTTGCAACTGGTTTGCATGGGAGTGACAACTGGTTTTCAATCTTCCATTTTGAACCTATTTAGCATTTTTCTAATATACTTGGTTTGAGAAATAAAAATTCCTTGGTTGCTTTGACGTATATGAAGTCCCAAAAAGAAGGATAATTCTCCAAGTAGCGACATTTCAAATTCTTTCTGCATATCTTTTGCAAATTTTTGGCTTAACTTGTCATCATCACTACAAAAAATAATATCATCAACATAAATTTAAATTAATAAAATATTACCTTGACTTACCTTGAATTAGAGGTTGTTGTCTTCACTTCCTTTTCTGAAACCTACCTACTACATATACTTATCCAGTCTGGAGTACCATGCTCTAGGAGCCTGTTTTAGACCATACAAGGCCTTTTTTAATTTACACACATAACCTGTGTTCTCTGAAAAACTGAAATCCTTTTGGTTGTTCAATGTATAATTCTTCTTCAAGTTCCCCATTCAGAAAAGCTAATTTTACGTCCATCTGATATACTCTAACATTTTTGGAGCACGCATAAGCTAAAAGAAAACAGATTGCTTTCATTCTGGAAACTGGAGAAAATGTCTCTTCAAAGTCGATTCCTTCAATCTGAGCATATCCTTTACATACCAATCTAGATTTGTTCCTTGTAACTTGTCCATATTCATTTAATTTATTCCTGAAAATCCATTTTGTGCCGATCACATTCTTATTTTTTGGTCTTGGAACCAATTCCCAAGTGTCAATTTTCTCTATTTGATCCAATTCTTCATCCATGGCCTTATTCTAAAATTCATCCTTGCTAGATTCTTCAAACTAGTTTGGTTCAATTGTAGCTAAGAGTTCTAGGTGTGTTTGTTCTAGTGTATGGATTATTTTTCTAGTCTCAAATCTTGCATCATTGTTTTCAATAATATGATCTAAAGGATGATTCTTCTGTACTCATTTACTGGGTGTCTTTGGAGACACTTGTTGAACTTGATCTTCTATTTTTGTCAGATTCTCTTCATATTCCTCTTCTACTTACTTTTCTTCTTCTTCTTCTTCTTCAGAAGGTTGTTCCATTGATTCATTTTCTTCTTCCTTTGATTCTATTCTTCTTGTTTCATTAATTTTTATGTTGATGCTTTCCACAATTTTGTTCAATCTCATATTGTAACACTTGTATAATTTCCTTGTACTTGAGTAACCAACAAATACTCCTTTGTCCACACGAGAGTCAAACTTTCCCATTCTTCCATCTTCTCTTTTGATGTAGCATTTGCTTCCAAAATCTCTGAAGTGCTTCACATTTGCTGGTCTTCCTTTCCATAGCTCATAGGGAGTTTTGTCAGTATTGTTTCTAAGAATTACTCTGTTTTGAATGTGAACTGTTGTATGCATTGCCTATTTCCAAAAAATATTTGTCAATTTGTAATCCATTAGAATTGTTTGAGCCATTTCCTGTGTAATTATCATCCATTATGATAATGTTCCTTTGTGTCTGAACAACTCTCTGAACCAATCTATGAATCCATGCTCTCTTCCAATATCATATACCTATCCAAACCTGCTAAGTGTTCTTATGAATCCATCTCTATCCATACTGTCCAAGACTCTACTTGCGCAATTGTCCATAATGCTGACCCATTTATCATTATACTATCAAACTATACTTTTGCTAACTGATTGATCTGAATCTGTCTTCTCAAACTCTTCAATCTTCTCTAAGGATGGTTCTTTGGTTTGTCACAGCTATCACATAGACTCCCCCTATCTAATATTCATATTACTTGGGAGTCTCTAAGCTGGATGGCTTAGAACAATTCCTGCTCTGATGTGTATTCATCATTATCTTCATTGGTAGATTCATAATCATCTTCATGGGTAGATTCATTATCTCTTTGAGCTTTGACTTCTTTCTTTCTGTCTATGGATTCATCTTTCACTACAATGCCTGGAAGTAAAATCTCTTGAATCTATTCCTTATTTACTTGCCCTTCCTTTATTTCAGTTATTTTCCAAACCTTTATGTATCTGACATCTTTCTTTTTCTCTGTATAATTTTCTTCATCTCGTTTTATTGCCAATCTTTCGATCTCTGGTACCTGGTATTTGTTCACCTGTTTTTATCGTTTTCTTATCCATACTTTCTTATATCTGATATCAATATTCTATTTCATGGAAGTATCAATCATGCTTCTATAATCACTATCTATGTGTCCATAGTTATGACATTTGTAACACTGAATGTTACGTGCAGCCACATAGGCACTTCTTTCTTGAACATTTCTTTTATAATCCCTGTAATCTGCAACCTTATGTCAAAATTTTCATACCTTGGAGTGAATGATATTATTTGTGGAATAGTCCTTCTAAATTTTTGTCTTGACTGATCATGATCATGATTGACACTTCTTTGTGGCTTGAACATGGATGGTCCCCTTGAATATGTATCTTTAATATTTTTCTTAGATTCTGGTTAACCATGATTCCTTCCTTTGAGTACTTCTGCATAACTCTTTCTATTTTCTTCATTCTTCTTTTCTAGCAACCTAGAGTGCTTCTCTTCATTCTCTATAACTGATGTGGATGTTTCTGTCTCTTCAACGTTCCTGTTGAGCTTGATTATTTTACTTCTCAATGTGACAACTTCTTCTTCAAGATTCTCAACCTCTTCTTCTTTCTTCATTATCTGAGACTTCATGACTTCTTCTGTTCTTTTCGCTTGTTCAAGATGAATTTTTAATTTGATTATTTCTTCTTCAAGTCCTTTCTCTTCTTGACCAAACTCTACCTCAAGCTAGTTTAGATTGTTAGTTCTTTCCTTAAGATGATCCGTCAATATCTTCTCCCTCATTTCTTCTTCTACCTTCTGTGTTGCTATGTTGGTTTCCAAACACTACTTTTGATATTCAAGATTTTCTTCGATCTTTTTGGCTTCTTCTAGCTGAGTTCTTAAGTTTGTGATGACCTATCGGGCTTGTTAAAAAATGTGACAACTTTCCTTTTGTTTCATCAATTCTTTCTTGAGTGAATTGTTTTCTTCACTTAGTTCATCTAAAGCACTAATCAATTCTTCTTCATAATTGTCTTCCTTTTCAATTATTTTTCCTGTCTCATTTCCTTCATGGAATTCTATTTCAAGATGTCCATGTTTTTCAAAATTAACAGAAAACAACATACCTTTGGAGATTATGTACTCTTCATCTTCTGAATCTTCTTGACATGGTGAACGCAATTCTTCTTGATTTGTTTCTGCATCTTCTTTGACATTTTCTGAATCTGTGATGGGTGAAGAATATATGTCATGTAACTTATCCCCAAGTCCTTTTGTTGATGAAAATTTACCAACCTTTTCTCTTACCAGATTAGGTAATCGTTCCCAGATGAAATCCATTGCTATTTTGTTATTTTTTTTGAATTCCTTCTTGGCTACAGTCTTTTCCCTTTTTGAACTATCATATCTTGAAATATAATGTCCCTGTGCCTGTAAAAATACTTTCATCCTTATGCTCCACATCTCATACTTAAAACCATTATGACCATTAAACATTGGTACTCCATTCTCATAATAATCCATGATCTCCTTCCACTGGTTAAACTGTTTCCTTAAGGAACCGCCTCTGATACCAATTGTTGGATTATTGAGAGGAGGGGTGAATCAGTAATAAAGCAATTTAATCATTTTTAACGATATAATCCAAGTGTTATATCAATGAACCATTACCATCCAATAACTGTAGAGTAAATAAGGAATGAAAAAATGAACAATCATACACATACACAGTACACCAGTGTTTTACGTGGAAACCCAAATCGGGAGAAAACCATAGAATTCTTTTTCTTATATGTCTTGAAGAATTACATTAATTGGAAGCATCGAATTCCTTTGTTTTCCAGTTGAAACTGAAAGGAGGCTCCAACCCCCTAGTTTCTCAGGCTACAACTTGAAGGAAGCTCCAACTCCCCAATTCTCATGCTACAACCAGAAGGAGGCTACAACCCCCTATGTTCTCTGGTTACAACTAGAAGGTGGCCCCAACCACCTATCCTTGCCCCGTCCTGCCACCCTGAAGTAGAAGGAGAATGATGGAACCATTGTCAACCTTTCACTGTGAGATATACCACTGTAAAATTGTACCAATAAATCTGAATCATCCATCAATCATGCATCAACCTGTACCTCAACTTGTAATCATGTACCATAAACAAGTGCATCAACCATGCACCAACCTGTACCAAATAACATGTAATCAACCTGTACCATAAACAAGTGCATCCAACCATGTACCAAGTATGTACCAATCATGTTTCAACTACTCATAAACTATGACTCATCAATATCTACCAACATCATCAACTATACACCTCATGTATGTGCCAACTCATCAACTACATGTCTCAACCATGTACTCAACATGTACCTCAACAAAAAGCCATCATCAATTTCATCATCCAAATATTATTTGTAGCTCTATAATAGACCTGGTGTATATGATCACATTCCTGCAAACCTTCCTTAACTTCAACTACAAGAGACTAGCATTTTCATCCAACGTTTCTTTAGTCTCACATGCCTAGTTTTAGATTAGTCAACAACCCTAACTTGAAGTAATAATAAATTTGTACTTGTAATGTATAAATATCTGAAACTGATACACAATGTTATTCAATATGTTTTATGCAATTCCTCTAGGTTTCACTACTTGGAACCTCTCAAAAAATGAGTTATAGAAAAAATGGCATACCTTGCTGAATTCTAGCTTATTCTAGAGAGCGACCTTGTAGAGAATGCACCACATGGAATATTAGTTGAATTGATATGAAATTGTTAAAAAATATACTAAATCCTATACCCTAACCAAAAAATTTGGTTTCACTGAATTTGGATCTGTTATGAAGAAGTTATGGCATTTTTACCCGAAACACCTGTTTTTGACTAGTTTCAGGACTAGCCACAAACCCTATTTTCAATGGAGTGTAACTACACAAATACAATGAAATAGAAGATGAGTTTTTTTACCATAGATACTTGGATATTTTTTATCAATGGAATAGAAATTTCATGGTCTAAATCATTATATAAAAAATTTTATAGAAAAAATGGTGAGATGAACTGTAAATAACATACCTTAGAAAGCACCATCAAAATAATTTTTCCTTCCTTGCATTTTGGCCTTCTTTTCTTCACCTTCCCTTATGATTTCATCTTATATATCCTTGGTTACTTTATAAAACTATATATATATTCAATATTCTCAAGTTTGATTGAAATTAGGGAGCCTTGTCTCTTATTTATACTCTCCAAGTAGCTTCCTTAAAAGCATCTTCTAGGTCACTTGGCCCACTTTCCTTATTTTAGGGTTAACCCACTTCTAATTTCTCCATTAAATTTATTATTGAAATAATTTATTTTGTATTCACTTTGAATTATAATACACTCATTACTTCACTTTATTATTTACCTTTTAAAATCTCTTAAACCACTTTGACTACTTTTGACCTTTGGAGACTTCTAGATGACATGAGGGTCCTCCAAAAGGCATGACATGTAATATCCATATAGAATATTATCTAAAATTATATAATAACTCATATTGTTACCAGCCAATAAAGGTGGGCCCATTACCCAAACACGGTCTCCAACTTCTCATGGTCATAACTCTCTAACTATGAGGGAGTTATGTGACGTTCCACATACTGCTTGAAAATGGCATGACAAAATATTCATATAGGATGGTTTCCACGACAATTCATTGTCCTTCATCTCATTATTCTAATTAGAAAAGCATGGGTTCTCTTACTCAAGTAAAGCATCTTCCCATGAGGCCTTTTCACCATAGGGGGACCACTTTGGAGTTCATCCATGTTACTTCTTATCAACCATGACAAAACAATAATGAGTCATGTTACGTAAACAATAATTGGGTCCATTACCCAAACTTTATTAACTCTGAGGGGCTTTCTTCAAAGAGGTTGACATCAATGACAACCAAGCTTAATCAACACTTTTTGCATGGCCGGCCAATAGTATTGGCTCTTATTGTTGTAATGGTATTTTGATATCACAGGGTGCCCTGCATAAGTCACATTATCCATTTCTCTCAATATCATGTTTTACAATTCCTAGAATTTGGTACATAAATTCTTCCCTATATATATGAGAATTTCATCGATATCTAGCTTATATTCCTCAATTTTCTATTTGCATAATACCTTGCTGTAATTTTGCCACTAATTGCTTGTATTGCAAATATCTCATTTAGCTGACCTTTGTATTATTTTCTTCAAATATGATTGGTACATATTAATGGATGTAGCGTAATTTCGCTGCTGATTCTTTTGAGTGCATCAACCACTTTTTTTTTTTTTTTTTCTTTCCCTTTGATTTGTTTTATATCAAAGTCATATTCCCTTAGAAATTCCAACCATCTAGTTTGCCTAGAGGAATTTAGAGTTGGCTGATCAAATAAATATTCGGAACCATTATGGTGCGATTTCTTAGCTAAAATGTTTTTCCCATGAAGTTGAGTGTATTTAATGCTCCTTCAGCTTCCTTGATTCATAACATATAACAAACCATTTTGACTGGGGACTCCACCAAGTCCCTCTTTACATTCATCACATTACATACAATGAGAGTCTTCATTTGGGTCTGCAATATTTATTATTGGAGCACTTGTTAATGATTGTTTCAAGTTTTCCTGGAAACTCTTTTCACAATCAATGTCCACTTTGAAATTCACCCTTTCTTTTAGCCAAGGGAGAGTTATTGGGTGTGCCAATCTTTCAATCCTTCAATAAAATCTCTGTGGTAATTACGCATGGCCCATGAATGATCACAACCTCCACCATCGCATTATTTGGCGCTAGCCATTCTATAATGGATTCTATCTTCGGGGATCAACTTTGCTACCACATCCTTTGAAATGATATGTACCAAATAATGAATTTGATTCTAATAGAATGAACACTTTTCTCAATTTGGCAGCTGGCGTGCTCCCTTATTACTTGCAACACCATCCACAGAAGTGATGTTTTCATGTGCCTCTTCCTTCGACTTGGAATATATAAGAATGTCATCAAAAGAGCCAGATGAAAACATGTCTAAATATTCGGGCGCACATTCATTAAGCACGTAGAAACAACTAGTGCATTTGACAACCAAATGGCACCAACGTGAACTCATAATGACCATAACTTATTCTGTCGAGAAAATGGTCTTGCTGATATCTTCCTCTTGAATCCTTACATGATGGTATCTGATCTTAGATATATCTTTGAAAATATATTGGCATCTTTCAATTGATCAAAGAATCATCAATCCTTGTGAGAGAGGATACTTGATCTTAACGGTCACTTATTCAAGCTGATTGTAGGAAATCAATGCACAATCTTAATGTTCCATATTTCTTATTCACAAAAAAGACTAGAGGGCACCCCAAAGGTGACACACTTGAGCATATATACACCTTCTTCCGAAGCTCTTCAAGTTTCATTTGCAACTCCTTCTTCAACTCACGGTGTACTCATTCTATAAAAGATTATAACGATAGCTGTTGCTCCATGCATTAAATTTATAAAGAAATCAATATCTCTCTTTGGGGTAGTTGATTTTACCTCCCCGAACACATCTTCAAAATTTTCCAAAGGCTGCATAATATTCCAAATTTGGAACCTTATCTTTAAGGTGTCTCTTCATATTACCCAGCACCAAATATTTTACACCCTTTTCATATAACATCTTCTTCAACTACAAATGCTGAAATTTCTCCCACAATAGTTCTTGCCACAGGGAATCCCACCTGCACTTTCCTTAGGATTCCTTCCTCATCCAAACAAATGTAAATTTCTTGTTATGAAAGTATAGTATAGCATGATGCTAATCCAACCAATCCATCCCAGTCATCAGAACCTAAAGGTGAGATGTTCAAATCTTCCTTGGTGTTCGGTCCATTCATATCCAGACATGACTTAATCATCTCATTAATTTTTTCTTTTGGCTCTGATAGCCAACTAATCCAATAAGATTTCCCATGTTTTCTTCTTGGAAAATGAAAAATTTCCACCATAATGGGATCTATATACCTATGACTAGATCACGAGATCAATTAAAATAACAATGGTTTGGTTGTTGATCATACCTTCCACTTCAATCATATGTATTTGATATTTTCCACCTTGTGTCTAGGTGCATAGATCCTTGGTACATTTACGCCCATGTCCTCCATTGTTTCAAATTAACGTACATTGTCAACAATCCTCCTTTTTTTTTTTTTATTTAATTTAATTATGATTATTCACCTACACACTTGTAATGCTCTACCCAAGTTGCACAAGTGTTGGGGGCTCATAAATGTCCTATTTTGAAAATCCACCTGCCTTCATCATTCTCCGACATCACCCATTAACCTTTCGCGATATCATTTCCATAAATATGCTTGGGTTTCACCTTATTGTTTCCACTTTATTCATTTTAGTATTAAAGGAATTTGTGATTAAATGTTAGAGGAGTGACGTATTTTCCTATGTGTCTCAAAATTGCGTGATCTTTGTAATGTGTAGGAATATGAGAAGGATTAATTCAAAGGACGCTCGAACACTTCCTCCACCATTTCAATATTTGAGGGGAAGATAATTCTGACCATTCAAGGAGAAGATCATGGATATTTGGTTGGAATATCTTATCAAGATATATGAGAGATATGTGTGAGGAGTTTGCATGGATTATATTTTGTAATAATGGGAAATTGGTTGAGAGAAAATTGGATTTGTAATTATGAGATGGCTATCTTATCTTCGAAATGCTCTCATGTATAAAGGGGTGCTCTCTCTTCATGAGAGTCAATTAGGATGTAATTAGAGTTATGTGAGTAGTCATTAATGGTAGTCCTTAGGATTCGAAAGAGAAAGTGTGAAGGTCCTAATGAAATCCACACATGGAGTAGATCCAATGTATTGAGGATGTGAAATAAAGGATCCAATATTAATAGAGGCCCTTTCCATTAAAATAGAATAGAAGCGGATGTAGAGACCTAATAGAAGCTTGGCTTCTAGAAGGATCTTCCACTAGATGCTTATCTTAATAGACATGTTTAGCAGGTATAAATAAGGGTTGAGGGTGTGAAAACCCTAGCTTTGAGATTATCGTAACAGAGCGTTTCTCGACTGGAGGTTACCCCCTCGAAGAGGCTTGTGAACATTGCTTTTGGAATCAAAGTGCTATTTCTATTGCTATTTCTATATCATTTATGTGTATTTGTGAAGATTATGATGGTCATTTTCTTTGGTTGGTAACGTTTCCATTTCATTTCTGTTTATTTTATATACTCACGGTATCTTACAGGTGGTATGAGAGCACACTTTCCTTGGCGATTATTGAATTATTTTTTTTGGGGTAGAGGCATTATTCAGTGTCTTTAAATGGCAGAGAATCTATACGTTTACGTGGTTGAGGGATTCATACAGAGAATGAGTTTAGTATCTATTGTGCCACTTGTTGGGCTTTTACAGGAGTAGTGGAGCATCGGACAACACACGGTATGGATGGAGCCACAAGTTTCCCTAAAGCCCTCTTTAGATAAACCTATGGGTTCTCGGACTGCTATAGTGTCAGAGAACAACTTTTCGGGAAGATACTCTCTAGTACTGGGTAATTGGGTGAAAGTGCTGACTAAAGGGAGTACAGTCCCATCCTCCTTAGTTAGGTAGGATATTGGGCACGAATTACTCTTGTTGGACCCCTTGCATTATATCAGAGCTATAGTGCAGGGGAAAACCCTTGTCGCAGTAGAACCCTTGAATACCTAACCCTTTAAATCGACAAATTAAACCGACAAGATCTATTCACAATAGCATCGTGATTTGGGTTGCTAAGTAAATAAACATCTTTCTCAGTTTAATTTGGGGATTTCAACTTTGTAGCATTCTTCGGACCAAAGTATAGCCTCACAACAAAAAATAAAAAAATTAAAGTTTTTTTTTTTTTTTATTATTTGAGACCTATTCCATCTCTTCTCCCTTATCACATTCCTCCATATCATTTTAGCAAAGAATTTCCTGACCACCTTACTCCCTTTTTAGTTCACTTATCCTCATGGCCCATACCCATAAAAAAGAACTAGAGTGCAGCAACACCTTGAAATCTGGATTCTCAAGACCAACAAAGTGCAACAACTTCGGTGCTACTATTGCCTCCCTTGAGGCATCCATGAGATACCCTCGTAAATGTGAGTGATGGAGTCCACAATGGTAGGAAGTCAACAGGCCCGACCACCCGGCTTGGTCTTTGCATCACTGGAACCAAAACAAGATCCCTGATGACTCTTTCTGATGCACCTAAAAATAACGAAGGTGAAACTTCTTCCCATTCCTTTCAAACCCATCACTCAGCAGGGACCTATGCCTTCCTTGGGTGGATGTAACCAAATTTGATGGCTCGGACCTTGGTTGGGTCACTAAAATGGAACATTATTTCTCTCTCTACAACATTACGGATGACTTGGCCAAACTTTCAGTGCGGTGTTCTCCATCTAGATCAAGACCGGTGGCAATGGTGGCAATGGAAAAATTACCGTCAGGGGTATATTACTTGGACCCATTTTGGGGTGGAGCTTTTATGAGCGGCGACGGCACCAACCATTTGGGCGTTTGAAAAGTGGAAGCAATCGGGCGGTCCGAAGGCGCTTCCTTAGCCACATTTGAAGCGGCTGGCTTTCTGAACAGAAGGCATGAGTGATGCTTTCTTCGAGAGTGTTTTATCGGTGGCCTCAAGGAGGATATTAGAGCCCATGTCCTCATTGCTCGACCGACTTGGGTGGAGGGATACTAAAAAAACCAAAGAAACTTTGCAAATTGTTTCCTCTCTCCAAGGCAAGTAAGCCTTCCTTTTATCCTAAGCCCTAAACCCGGTAAACCCACTACTTCGTCCATCCCATTAAAGATCCAAAAGTTGTCCTGGGATGAAATGGTTGAACGACAGCTCAAAGGCCTATGTTATAATTGTGATGACACATATTTCCCAGACCACAAATATAAGGAACAAAATATTTTTATGGCCATTTTCGAAGATGTTCTCGATGAAGATGTGACATTTCCACTTGTTGAAGAGGCCTCCCTTCCCGATGCTACCCGAGAGCCCGTTGACCCACCTTAAGTTGAACCAATCATTTCCCTCAATGCTCTCGGCTTCCTGCGCCCCCAAACCCTCAAGTTAATTGGTTACATCAAAGCGAAAGGTCATTTATTACGATTGATAGTGAAGAGCACCCACAATTTTATTTATTTTTGCATTGCCCAAGAAACCCATTGCTACATCCATGTTGTCAACAATTTTCCAAATCATGATTTCCAATGTTGGTTCTATGAAATGTGGTGAGCAGCGTGAAAAGTAATAGATCTCCAAATCGATGACTACCAACTAAAATCCATATGTTTGCTATTGAGATGGGTTGTTGCGATATTGTGTTGGGTGCAAACTGGCTATGAAATTTGGGTCCCATTCTCATGGATTTTCGAGACTTAACCATCCAATTCGACCAAGGAGGCCACAAATATAAATTCCAAGTCATCACTCTTGCCCCGGTTATCCTGAAATCATCGGTTCTCATTGCATGGAAAAACCCACTCCAAAGGTCATTCTGGGGTCATTGTTAAACTCCATGCCATACAAACCCGCAGAGACACCCCTTATGACCTCCAAGCTCTCCTTTACAAACATAAAATGGTATTTTCCACTCCCAAGGACTCCCCCTTCACAGGGTGTTCATGATCATTCGAATTTCCACTTGTCCCGGGAAGCCTCCCCAATATCCATCCATGCCGCCACCCTTTATTGCAAAAAATGGAAATTGAAAAAATGGTTGAGGAATAACCTGCCCGGCGCGTCATCGTCTAGTACATGAGCCTTACTCATCTCACGAATTAAGTCATGGGCTGAAAGAAAGAAGGTTCTTGGAGAATGTGTCCGCACTTCCATGCTCTCCAACAAACTAACCATCAAAGACCAACTTCCCATTCCTGTTGATAGAGCCTCCCTGAATAGATTGAGTGGTGCCGATTCTTTGCAAACTTGATCTTCATTTCGAGCTATCACCAAATACATTATGAAAGGTTGACATTCCCAAGACAACCTTTACCGCGCTCATGAGAGACCCCTTTGTGTGAGTTTTGGTCATGCCCTTTGGGTGTGTAACGCCCCCTCCACCTTCGAGATCCTCATGAACCATGTCTTTCGCCCTTTCTCCGTCATTTTGTCTAGTTTTCTTTGATGATATCCTCATCATAGAAAAAACACCTGGATGAACTCATCTTACTCATGTGGATCAGTTCTCGCCTACTCTCTCAACACCAAATTTTTTCTTGAAGCGGTCCAAATATGATTTTGGCACCTCATGAGTAGAATAATTGGGTCATTTGGTGGGAAAGGATAGCGTCAGGTGGACCAAGATTGAAGCTATGCAAGACTAGCCACACCCAAGACTCTCAAAATATTGTGGATTTCTGGGCCCTCCACGAGGTATTATTATCTAAAGTTCGTTAAGAACTATGGAAGATTACAACACCTCTCCGCGACTCTCCCTAAAAGAACTCTTTTCACTTGGACTCCGGCAAAGCTGCTCAAGCTTTTCAAACCTTAGAAAGGCGACCAAAGCCAGTACCACTCTAGTTTTGTCCCTTCCTAGAGCTTCCACAAAGACCTTTGTGTTGGAATACGATGCCTCAGGAAATGGTATTGGTGTTGTTTTAATGCAAGAATGAAGGCTCGTTGTCTTTGAAAGTAACAAAATTGGAGGAAAAAGATTACTCAAAACCATTTATGAAAAGAAATGTTGGCGATTTTTGCATTACCGTTGAAGATTATGGTGTCCTTATCTCTTGAGACAGCGATTCAAATTAAGACAGACCACCAAAACCTCAATTACTTTTTGGAACAGCATTCCTCCAGGGAGCAACAAAATGGGTCACTAAGCTCTTTGGATATGATTATGAGATCATTTACAAGAAGGGGTAAAGACAATAATAGGTAATGGGATGCACTATCTAGAAATATATGAAAATGAAGGATCCCTTTTTCTCTCTCCTTCATTGTACCCGATTGGTACGTAAGGCATTACACCGGAAGATAGCTGGAATCCCAAAGGTCGCATCTAATCAACAGCTTCGCAGGGAATAAGTCTAGGAGCTCCCGGTACTCGGCTCCAGGGATGAGCTTTGATACAAAAGGTTGGTTGTATTTAAGTAAACAGTAAGCTCAAATCCACGGTACTTTCGAGCTTCATGCTACACACCCATGAGTGGGGGCACTTTCAGAGTTCCTGAAACATATAGTAGAGTCAAAGCGTTCTTTACGGGATGGTGGCGTCACCGGGGACATCCGTAGGATTTGTGGTTGAATGTGAAGGGTGTCAACGCAACAAGGGAGAAAGCAGCAGATCTCCCGGGGCACCCTCCAGCGCTTCCGTTCCCCACGCTATTTGGAAGGATATCTCTATGGACTTTATTATGGGATTACCCAAATGGGAATAAATCAGTCATAATGGTGGTGGTGGATAAGCCTTTCAAAGTATGCTCATTTTTTTCTCTTCACCACCCATTTCTTGCATCCATGGTGGCTCAATTTTCATGGACCAGGTATTCAAACTACATGACATGCCACACTCTATTGTTTTACGGTGAACTGCTTTCACAAGCAATTTTGGCAAGAGCTGTTTAAGATACAAGGCACACAATTGCATCTCGGCTCAGCTTATCATCCCAGACGGATAGTCAAGCGAGTCATCAACAAAAGTGTTTGGAAGCTTATCTAAAGGTGCTTTGCCTCTGAAAAACAACACCGATTGGGCTCAATGGTTACCCCTCACCGAATGATGGTACAACACTACACACCATACAACCACCCGCATGACCCCTTTTGAAGCAATATACAGACAAAATCCACCTTCCAGTTCCTCCTTTTTCTGAATTTTCGAAGGTCCAGGCTGATTATTAAACACTTCACGGTCGAGAGGATATCCTTGTACCCTTAAAGAGAACTTGGTCATGGCTTGAATGGGAATGAAGCGGCAAACATATCAAGGGTTACTCTGACGCTAATTTTGTAGAAGGGATCCGGTGTTTCGCGATTACAACCATATTAAAAGAAAACTTCCCTCAAGGATGAGGGATTAATGAGAAGCTAGCGCCCAAAATTTGTAATGGCCCTTACGCAGTTCTCAAGCATGTGGGACAAATTGCCAGCATGTCAGTTAGCTCTTCCCAGTCAATGGAAGCTACATCATGTTTTCTTGTTTCATGCTTAAGGAAGATTGATTGGAAACGGTGCCAAATTCAAACCAACCTTCGAGTTAGCTGAAGAAGAATCCGTTTGGCTACAACCCGGTAGTTTTGGATTCGAATTGATGTACGCATCGAGAGAACCATCAAGGAAGTGCTAATGCAGTGGAAAGATATGACTCCAATGAGATACCGCGGAACCAGCTACCATTCTGCACCGGTTTCCACATCTCAAGCCTTGAGGGACAGGCTATTTTCCAAGAGGGTGGTGGACATGTAAGGTCTAACCCGCACATGTGTATATTAATGTATTCGGATGTTATAAAGGTTAATATTAATAAGGTCTTTCAATTAAATAGAATAAGGAGGATGTAGAAGACCTAATAGAAGCTTCCACTTCTAGAAGGATCTTCCTCTAGATGCTCTCTTAGACATATTTGGTAAATAAGGGTCGAGGGTGAAAACCTAGCTTGGAGATTATTGTAATGAGGCACTACTCAATTGGAGTTTTCCCCACTGAAGAGAAGGCGGATGTAAGAAGACCTAATAGAAGCTTCCACTTCTAGAAGGATCTTCCTCTAGATGCTTCTCTTAATAGACATATTTAGTATAAATAAGGGTCGAGGGTATGAAAACCCTAGCTTGGAGATTATTGTAATAGAGCACTACTCAATTGGAGTTTTCCCCCTTGAAGAGGCATGTGAACATTGCTATCTGAATCAAAGTGCTATTTCTATTGCTATTTCGTATATCATTTCTGTGTATTGTGAAGATTATGCTGGATATTTTACTATTATTCTGCCATTTCTAGCATTTCATTTTTGATCTTCATATTTTATATATCTGGTATCTTGCAGAAAGGGATTCTTAGCTTTGATTCATGGATTTGGTTCTCATTCTTTCATTATTTTGTTATGAAGATTGATTCAATTATTGTAATGTAAGATTGCTTCATTTGTGTGAGCTCACATATGTTGTTGTGTCATTCAACTCTTCACATGTTGTATTTTCTTTTCCTTCATGTAGTTCATCATTCCTAGATTAATTTCCTTTATGCAATTTCTCATTATTAGATTAATTTCATTTATGCAACTAGATTAATTCAATTCCAAGTCGTGTGTTTCAATTTCCTCCATTAGATTAATGATTCAAATTCGGTCGTGTGTTAGATTAATGATTCAATTTTAGTCGTAGCTTAAACATTAGATTATATTAGTTCTTATTTAATCTTGCATATACTTTGCATGTGCTTCATCAGTTTACGAACCCCGGGTTGACAAATTAAATAGTTGGGCAAGTACTACAACTCAATTAATACAACATCAGTTCATCCCAATATAACGACTGTTGTTCCCTTGTTATGATTTCTATTCCTTTTGAAATTAGTTTTGTTCATTTGAACAGAAAAATTTATGTTCCTTTTGTTACGATTGATGTCCCTTTGCAGGGGTTGCATATCTAAAGGATGGGTATTGAAAACAGAAGGTAAGAACCTACGTAGGCGACAAGTAAAATGCTTGTGCCAGTGCCTACCTTTGGATGATGCATAGAGGTTATATTTTAGGACATCTTTAGAGCCCAACAGTGGCTACCTTGGCCTTTGATCCCCTTCCTCAATTGTTCTAGGTTCTCTAGAAGTTTGTTGTCCCTATGAATTATTTCTGAGGTGGCTTAGATCCCTTCTTCCTTTGATCCACCTTGAATTTCATTTTTTCTTCCCAAGTTTTTTGTAAAGTTGGCCTTGCTTTTTTTTTTTATCACATAGGAATTTAGCTTGCCTTATGGTCTCCTCCAATGTCTTTGGATCATCATACTGTATTTTATCACTGATAAATGATGGCAATACACTCAAATACCTTTGAATCTTAACTGTCTCATCCTTGATGAAAGAGACATACTTCAATAATTCTAAAAACCTTCTCTCATATTCATCAATGGTCATACTCCCATGCTTGAGTTCAAAGAACTCTTTTATTTTATTGTCATAATATCTCTTAGTCAAGTATTTCTTCTCAAAATACTTCTTGAATTCCCTCCAAGTAACACTTTTCTCTTTAATGTGTTTCACTTGCACAAGCTGATCCCACCACATGGATGCCTTTCCCTTGAGTGGATAGATAGAAATTCTACCTTCTACATGAGAAGAATAATTATTCAATTGAAAACAATTTCTCATGCCCAACAAACATGTCTCTACATATTCATCCTTCTTGTGCTCACCATTAAATGTAGGAGGTTTGATTTTGTTCATTTCTCCTCGTAGCTCATCCACCCCAAACCCTTTATGCTTCCTGACATGGGATGGAATTGATTTTTTGTGTGCCCTCTTATTGGAATTCCTTGGGGAGTGGTGGTGATGTTTTCTAACACTTCTTTCTCTTCTTTTCTCAACATGAGACTTGTGACTTCTCGATTTGCTTGATCCACTCTCCTTGTCCAATTTTTTTCTATTCGGTTCAATATCTGCATTAACTTCATGTTGAAGTCAACCTGTTTATCCTTGGATCTCATAATCCTTTCATTATCATCTTTATGGATTTGTACATCCTTCTACAATTTTTTAATGGTCTCTGCCATATTCATGTTTTCATTCCTTCCTTCTCCATGTCCATTGGAGTTTGTTCCTTCAATGCCCAAATGGACATCCATCCATCTAATACCATCCTCCTGACTGTAAGTCCCCTGTGCCTCTTCCATTCCTCTAGAATCTATTATGATATTGATCTGATCTAGTTGTTGTTAACTCTGCAAAATGCGTAACCAAGAAAACTTTGTCAGGCTAACTGTTTCAACAATTTCATGAAAATATGAACCATTCTGGATCAATAATATATATCAGAATTATTTCTTCTGATTTACTAGAAAATTGAATGCCCAAATCAATTTTATGGGTAGATAATTAGATTCCACTTTCCAACACTTTTCCAACACCTACTCCCATGCTCAATTCCAAGTCTTGAGCAGAAAGTTATGGCTATTTGAAAATTGTCCATTAATTTTTCCACTCATTTTTCAACTTGGCGCAACTCTGAGATATAAATATGCAATTTTGCACCTAATACATTGGAATTTTTGTAGGATCTCATTTGGGTTTCCTCATTTACATATTATGGACACTTTGTCCAACTTTCAACTCTTTCTAGGTTCTTGGTTACTAGTTACAACCTGCTAAAGTTCTAGGCCAAAATACCATATTATAACTGATATGCTACAAGTAATTTATTTTCCATATTAACACTTTTAACATTCCCATAATTTTCATTCAGCTCTTGGAATGTCTTCTATGGTTTAATATCTTTCCATTGGCTTCTCCTGCACCTCAATATGATTCCAGAGAAGAAAATTATGGCTCTTTAAAGTTAGATGGGTCTTAAAATTTACCCTTCACTGTTTATGCTGTAACGTTCTCATAAAATCTACCTTTCGATTTACCCCATTAGAAATCTCTCTCCGAGCTATTTGTTTGAGATGCAGAGACAGAGTGTACTTTCGATACACCTTTGTCTCATGGTTTTTGAGTAGCTAAAAATTCTCTGAAGGGCTTCAAAAACACGCTGTAAAAAGATGACGTTCAAATGATATAAAACATCACAGAAAATCACTAGTTTTCTGTTGTTATTCACTTGCCAAACGACTCTGCCCACAAAAATTTCAACTTGTAAACCCATAATTATCATGTGCAACAACAACACAAGGTAAATCGTGCTTTGCGCACTTTAGAACCACTGTGTATCACTTCTCTATCGTGCCAATAACTGCGCACTACTTTTGTGTCGTGCGCCAAAATTCACAGCACACAGTTTTGGTTCTTGCACTATCACGTGTTGCGCACAGTTTTTGTATCATGCATTAATATCCTGAATGCATTATACTCGACATGTTGCACCATGCCAGATTTTAGTACGTATCCACCGTGCACCAAAACTTTGCACGCACCACTAACTAAACTATCGCGCGACAACATATACCCACATTGTGAGCGCACCCACTAAACTCCTCTGTGCTCTGCCAATACTGCATACAACTTGTGCACCATTATTATGTGTGTGTATACTGTGCAATGCTAAATTTATTGCGCGTTCCTGTACATCAATATTTTTCCGCGTGGCACCGAAATTTAGCGCGCACACCTGCACACTAACATTTTTCTACGCGACACCAAAATTTAGCACGTGCCCCAGCACACCAATATCTTACCGCGCAGTTCCAAATTTTACCTATCACAATATTTTCATTGTGCATCATGTATTTTTAGTGCGCCCACCTGTGCACATTCATTTTTATGTGCATCAATTCCTCGTGAATTAATCTGCTACAGAAATTGGGGTTTTTGGCTTAACTTTTTCCCCAATTTACCATCGACATTCTGCAACCAATAAATTTGTTGAATTTCACCCCAATAACACCAGTTCAACCTATGAAACAACAAATCATTGTAAGTTGACATTTCTCGATTTTTTTTTTTTTTTTTCCAAACTCAATTCATGAATTGAGAATTTTAATTACTAAATTCACTCCATCTTTTAGGGCTTCACTGTAACTTTGAATTCTACCAATTCCACATTCGAATTTGATATAAAAAATATTAAACAAGTAATATCTCACCACTTGGCCGAATTTCTCAATTTTCTCATGAAATTAACAACCAAAATTGAGGATTTTTCCCAATTCCGCCCAATTGTTGTTGCTTTTTACCATGGACACTCTACAAACTGAAATTTGACCACTTTGAAATAAATCCTCTATGACATTTCTCTTCAACTCAAATTTATTGGCCCATCCAGGCTCAGTGTTGAAAACTGAAGCTCTAATACCAATTTGTAACATCCCCGACCATCCATGTCGGGCCACACTATGCCAGAGAACTCTGATTGTTCTCTCTGTGGAACATGCTGTAACATACCCAACATCCAACTGAGTTATGCCACATAAAGTTTTTGAACTGCATGTAATCAAAATATATATACATAGAATCTTGTGGAAACATTATATATAAAACATAAACATACAAATAAATCTATAAATGAACAGATTCACACTGAAATAAAAGTAAACATATACATGCAAGATATAAAAGAAATACACATAAAAATAAACACGTAAATAACATTGCAACATGTAAATTTATCACACAATTGGCACTTATCTTGTTAAGAATGTCACCAACTACGTGCAAAACTTCCACAAGCCTCCCAGCCTTAGACCACACTATTCATCACTCTCAATAGTGAGTCACCCTGGAGTTGGGACTAAAATCCACCCGAGTAAAGGGATTCCTAACCAGGCTAAAGGCTCATAGACAAAGGGAAAGACTTCGTCTCTGGCGCCAACTCAAAATAACAACCTACAGTCCCTCATTCCCCACATGTCTATCCCACAAAAGAAGTGTGTCACTTATCTTCTCAACAGTCCTTCGGCTGCCCCACCTCCTTTCTGGGCTTCAACAACAGGTCAGACAGGAAGTCTCAGAGCACTGTAGCTGTAGTTTAGCACCTTTGGGAAATCAATTCCCAACAATTCTCTCACCTAGAGAATTTCCCACGGGCCTGACAACCCACCTCTTCAATATCCCACGGGCCTGACAACCCACTTCTTCAATCCATCTCCCAATATAACCATCTACACCAACACAAAATGGCTATGGATAAAGGTTCAGGTACAGTCATGAAGATACGAAAGATAGCTCAATGGGTGTGTGCATGTTCATGGATGATTGGTTGCATGAATGAATGATGGAAGGAATGATGGGGAGAATGATGGAAAAGATCGAAAAATGAAATAGGTCCCCATAATTGACACAGATGCACACCCTCTACCTTGGCAAAGGCTCTGCATTGACCTCCGCATCTTAACGGATCATTCTAATTTCACCTTTGAACCAAAGTGGCTCTTTCGATTCCTCACTAGAATCTCCGTTAAAAACTCAATTCACAAGTCCTTCCTTTTCCCTCCGTCACAACTTCTGTGTATACCTAGTCTCTTCCCAACCCAAATTTCGGGTTTCAGGGATTTGCGATCCCTATTGTCAAGAACCTCAGCCTTCTCGATTCCTTGATCTCCAATATCCTGAAATACCGGAACGACTTCAACAACGGTTAGTCTCTGTGGCTACCTTTTGGTCCATGTGATCGCTATTTCATATGACTGCAGTCCTAAGTCTTTCGCGATTTCGGGCTTTCGAATGCCGAAATGCATGGACCCTTTGTCCTCAGGATTCTTGATTCTCTGAATCCTGATCTCCCAAAATGGTCTCCCTTTTCGGATCTTCCCTCAAAGACTTATATTGTTGCCATGCATCCCCTAGAGATGGACAGTCCTCGTCACTTTGCGGTTTCAGGAACTAAAATGCTTGTGGTTCTCTCCCTAAGAACTCCTGAAGTTCCGATTCCCGACCTCCCATATGCTGAAATGACGTCAGCCGGATCCACACCGGAGCTTTCCACCTTATTAGGGTTTCGGACTTCGTGGTTCTGAAATGTGTGTGCTTCCTGTCTTCAGGATTCGCGAAATAATGAATCCCGAAATGCCGATGGCTTTCGATCTCCACCACGTGTCCCAACAGATGGATAGTCCTCGATCATTCATGATTTCATGAAGTCAAATGCCGATGTCCTCCTGTCCTCCTGAATCTTGAAAATCTGACATGCGAAATGCCGATGGGCTCTTGATTATCGCCACCTGTCTCAACTAACGGACGGTCCTGATTCAATTTCGGGATTTCGCGACCTGCGATTCCCCAATGTTGTAGTTTCTATGTCAACTTAAAACCCCAGTAGCTGAAATATCGATGGGTGCTTAATCTCTGCCACGTGTCCCAAAAGATGGACGGTCCAAATCAAGATTGGGGTTTCCACTATGAAGTGACCCGATCTCCGGTCCTCTAGACTCATGAAGTCCCGAATTTTGAAGTTTCGATATCTCGATGCCTTTAAGGACCTTCACTCTGCCTGCGAGAGTTTAACCCTCGTGCAACTCTAGTTAGATCCTACGACTGATGGGTAACTAGGTGAGGATCCAATGGCTCATGATCTCCTGAGCTTGGAACTCCAGGAACCAACCGTAACCTCCTTTCTTCTTTATTAGATCGGATGGTTGGCAGGATTTCGCTAATCCTCTACAAAGAAAATTGATCGTCCGCCTCTTCCCTTCAATGAATTAGTAGGTTTGAATCCTTTGGGGGGGTCTTTCATGACTTCCAACCTTTCAAGAACCTCCTGCACGCGTCCCTTGCAGCAAACCTGTTGACGAGCGAAACAGTCCATCCGTCAACTGGGAGAGTGGAACCGGTCCGGGGTTGTCTAAATAACCCAAGATGTTTGGTATGGACCACCCTGACGAGTTTAATGGCTCCGTTGGCCGCTCTGAGGTCTCGTAAGGAAACCAAAGAGAAAGTGATCTGAGCTAAATAATCTAAACTAAGGAAACTAGAAACTAATAAAAAAAACTAAAATAAACTAATCTAACTA